>JADLIF010001888.1:0-42799 GCA_016648015.1 Steinernema khuongi | reverse complement strand
GGTACCCCATAGAAAGTCGCCCAACTTCAGGGCGTCACCTACCCTCACCGGGACCCCTGTATAGGGGGTGTAAGGGGGGTCATCCGTGTTCAGCAGAAGGTGCAGAATCGGAAAAATGCAAGAACGATTCGATTTGACCAAATTTGGTTAACAATAGAGTCCCCTGAACGCCACCCATTTCGGTACCCCATAGAAAGTCGCCCAACTTTAGGGCGTCACCTACCCTCACCGGGACCCCTGTATAGGGGGTGTAAGGGGGGTCATCCGTGTTCAGCAGAAGGTGCAGAATCGGAAAAATGCAAGAACGACTCCATTTGAGATGATTCCCTTAACAAAACCTGCCGCTGAATGCAACCCATTCTGGTGCCCCCATCGAGCTCGATTCCAACGGTCCCAGCACGACCAGCCTGCTTTCTATCGCGCTTTCTACTGTGAGGCTTCTATTCCTTTCAGATTCTTCTCTCGTCTCTAGTTTCGCTAAGCTCTCGATCTCGCTAAGACGAACCTCTCCGCTTCGATCCGCTTTCCTGTGTAGTGCGTTTAATGTGGAAATCGACACATATCGACGCATTTTATTACAGAACGCATTACTTTGCATTGCAAATTGCTTAAAATACGTTATTTCCAAAAAAAATTTTTTCGGCCTCCGGCCGATTCGGAGGGGGGGGGGGGGTCCCTTGACGGTGAGGTTGGTGACGGTCCCCCAGGTCTGGTGATCGATGAAGGGAAGGATGGTGATAATGTAGGATTTTAGTAATCAAACTCGTGTCGGGAGCGTGCAAGACCAAGAAGAGTGGATGTGAGACGCTCTCCGATATGGTAGGTTACGGTTTCTCGCATTTGACACCGTATGCCCATTTCAGAACGCTTATTGCCACTTCGTCGGCAGAGACATCCCCAACTGCGTCTGTAAGTCCCAGACATAGACAGTCTGTCTAGCAAGCGTCTTCAGCCGGGAAAGGAGATAGCGTGGAGTCGACGAAGTGTCCACAGGGTCACACGTTCATCGGCATTGAGAAGGAGACCCTCCTCTGCTGTCCGCCAAAGACAAAGTTCGTCAAGGAGAGCGCGAAAAAGGCGCTCTGTTGCCCCGAGGGCACGGAGTTCGAGAAGGAGGCCGACGGCAAGGCGGTCTGTTGCCCGAAGGGGACGACCTTCCAGCGGACGGAGAACGGGAAGGACCTGTGCTGTCCTGGGGACACGGAGTACAAAGGCTCCTCCGAGGGGAAGCCCGTGTGCTGTCCTAAGGACTACCAGCTGAACACCGGATGGAGCCACTGCTGCCCGAAGGACTTTGCCTTCAAGCAGAACTTCAAGCAGTGTGTGGGGATGGTTGCCATGGTAAGTTCTTCGGTTCATCCATCCTTCTCATATCTTTCACGTTGAACTTCTTAGGGCGGAACCCCTCCTAAGACGACGGCTGAACTGAAGAAGCACTGCACGGACAAGGCTGGATCCATCCCCGTGAAGATCGAGAACGCCGCACAGAACATGGATATTTGTAAGTTAGCCCTTGTATCGAGAAGTAGAGGCTGAGTATCGCGAAGAGGTCCGTCTTCTCATCCGAATCGTTCCAGTGGAAGTGGTTGGCACCAGCGACGCCCTGATCGGCCTTCACGTCCCCGTCGGAAAGTACAAGATGCACTGGATCGCGGACGACTCCCTGCCCAAGTACAACAACATGAACGCCGCCGACAAGGAGCACACTTTTGGCGACAAGGGAGAGGTATCCTTCCAAGCCTTCGCTCTGGGTTCATCAGCTCTGTTGTAGCACTTCGGGAAGTTCCAGTCGAAGGCCGAGAAGGACCCCGGCTTCTGGTACATTGTGAACCCTGCGAAGCTTCCTCCGAACGTCGTCTGCATGGCGCCGCTCTACGAAGACATCTGAAGCTCGAACATAATTTGAGTGATATCCATAATTGTACATTTTAGTTAAGCATGAGATGGTAAAAAAGCTGAAAAGCAAATTCTTACAGGATGCGTGCCGAACAAGAAGCCAAATCTGGAGCTTTAACTCCACTTGATTAGGAAGTGCACGTACAACTGGCATGAAATTGACTTATGTTAGCCCCTCGGAAGATAGAACTGACTGGCATTACGTGAGAAATCAAACCAGTCGTGTCTCTTCTACTATGTTCCTAAAGTCGGACGACACATATAAGATCGCCCTAACGGAGGTGAGATGTCGCGGCCCCATGTCACCGGGAATAAGAGCTGACTTTCTCTGGGACTCTAGCCACCGTCCAAGGTTTCTATTCGGATTTATGAAGCTTTCAATTTGCTTACTACGGTATTACGTTAGATGAGATGCCCTTTTGGAACCTTTACGCATGTGCCATAATCGTAAGCTAGAGAACCACAATATGTGAAACCATTGCTTGCTCGGTGTAAGATTTTCGCATCGTTTTTGAGTATTTGGCGATGCTTCCGAGCATCATCAGGAACGTATAAATATAAACGAATTGGGTCGTGTTCCTTTTCATTTAGCAACGCAGCGTCATGGATGAAGTTCCGGTGTGTTTCGTCGAATCGGTGCTTCAAAACTTTCAATACGATGAACGCGACAAAATGAAGGAACTCTCTGGCCCTTGGGGACGAATAGGAGATGTATATTGTAAGAAATACGGACGCTTCAGTCTTTGTTACGCGCTTAATGACCAGAACGAGTGGAGTTGGCATTACCAGTTACATCGCTTCGATCACATCAAGACAAGGACCCTCTCTCGCGAACTCGTCACAGAAATGTCGAAAACGATAACTTCGATCGATTTCAATATTGACCAAGTGCTGGTTGATACCACGTGGATAAGGATCTCTCAAGCAGATGAGGCCATTGTGCCACTTCTGCTGCGTTTGGATGCCCCGGAGCGTTATCTGTGCTTCTATGGGGAGGAAGAGTTCGACAGAACAGTGCTGTCCTACTACATGGGGATGTTGACGAGGTATTCACACTTCGAGAAAGGTTTCGCATCGATCACTGTGGACTATGATCAACCTGAGCTATCTACCCTTGCCATTCGACTCGTGGAAGACATGGCTTCCGCTGGAAGGCTTCGATCTTTCACAGCCAATATGGATGAGCCGGCGGTTCTGCCAGTCAGCTTTTGGAACGTCTTCTTCCTCTCCAAGAGCTTCGAGACAGTCACCGCTGACCGCCTTGATATTGACGTTGTTTTGGGAATTATCGGCCAGTGGAAGCAGATGGATCCTCATACTCTGATACCCAGCAAGATCGTCCGCATACTAGATGCTCCTCAGAATACTCTTGTCGATGCTGGAATGACTCCAGTACCAGTGGAATCAGTTAAAGCAAGTGTCCTCAAGAAGATCGAATGGCACATAGCATCTAGTAGCATCACTTCGTTTTTCTGCATTTATCATCCAGCCGACCCAAGCAGAACGATCTACATCTTTTTCGGAGAACGGGGTTGTTTTCTGCTTTTCGACTAACTAGGGAGTGGTCCCAAGTGACCCTGGCGAATTTTTGAACAAAAAAATTCGTATTTTTGAAATATTTCTTCTTTAAGTGGTAGGTCGTTGGGATTCTAACCAGAGAACAATACTCTATCGTTTGATGCCACTACCAGCACAGCAGCCTTAATACCGCATGATGATTTCCATATGACTGTAACCCAATTTACTACTTCGTTCTCTAAGGCTACGACGAACTGGCACATGCGGCTATGTGCGCTGTGATCAGCGCCCCGAATTACATAATATCCACCCCCTTTTGACTCGATCCGCCGGAGTCACTTGGGACCATTCCCTAGTAAGAAGTCGTGTCCGACACTCCCTTTGTGTTCTATTGATTTTATGATCGCAGAACCGAGGTTGGGCACCGGTCGGTTCCAGCCACCAGCTGTCGTCGTCATCCTGTCCCCTTTATGTATGTGTATTGCATTTAGCCCCCTTAGTCTCTCCCTTTATAATTTGTATCACCTGTAGTAGTATCCTGAACCTAATAAAATCTCTCTCTCTCTTAAATGTATGTACCATTCGCCCACAGTACATGTCTTAAATAGTAAGAATGATCTACGAACACGATAGTTGATATGTTTCTGAGCCCAGGAAAAACTGCTCACGAGTTTACACGTGCATCGCATTATCCTCATCATCCGAAATGAGCTGGATATTGTATTGGTAGTGTCCTTCCTTTTTCCCGCAAAATCGGGATACAGATGATTCTCCTTCTGGTCGGTTCAACACTTCACCATACGGGAAGGCATTCATTGTTGTAGGGCACGTGCTTTTCAGTGGCCGAGAGTGGAAACCGAGGAGCCCGTGGCGCTCCTCGGCGGTGACCTCGAAATCCGGTACGCGTTGTCCACTCGCGCGCGCTGGCCGAAAGCGAAAGAAGCGTCCATAGCAAACACTGGAGCTGTTCGCGAAGTCGGTGTCCAGCTGCCACTTGAATCAAGCGCGCTCGGGTGTTCTCGGGGAATGCTCTTTCGTGGTACGTCAGCTGGGAGCCTAGAGGCGCCGGGTGAAGCAGCGGAGCAGTAATGTTATCTACTAGCTTTGGAGCGTCTTTGTCTTACAAGTTTTCGTTCCTCCTTGACGACGGCGCCTTCTGCGCCTGTCCTTGGACACGAGCTATAGCAATGCGTAGCCGGAGGATTCGCAAGCCCAATACACACATGCCTAAAGGATGCAACGCGACCCTTCACCTATTTCGTGTTAAACGTATTAACCTTTGGTTTCCGAGAGCTCCTGCCCAGCTCCTCACGCCAGTATATAAAGGCAGGAAGAAACCGAGCGATTTGGACAGATGACAGACGCGCCAGGTCATACCTGTCCCATGTATTTACCCATCCAATGTTCTCCTAGTTCCCTGCGCCCCTTCTTCACTCGATGACCCATGTATAGACACCAATCCTCCGAGAGATCAGGGTTTACTTCCAAAATAAAAGTATTCTAAACGAGGAACTACAAAAGGCTTTATTACATCACCATGGAGTTATTATTCTGCTGTGCTAAGCACAAAAGTCCTTGCTTCTCGAGCCACCTGGTCGATTCCTTATCGATGATCCCGGACAGCGCCTCTCGGATCTGCATGAACGTGCGCTTGAAGGCAAGTCCATCTCCTCGCGAACGCCGACAGTCGATGAAGACCTTGCTGTTGGTGCTGTGGACGGTGACGATGAATGTCGATATGCTTCCAGAAACGACCATCTAGAACAAAAAACAAGATGAGATAGCGTCTTTGCACTGAACCTGGTTGGAGATCTTCATGTGACACTGGAAGCCAAAGGATGTGACGACATCCTGGAACTTCTTGATGGCTTCGTCAAGAGGCACGCTAATGCAGAAGCGAGTCATGCGGCGCACCATGAAATGTATGCTGTCCTAAAAGGGCAGCATTACAGAAGAAGTACATCCTACTAAACTTACCGATGTCTGAGTCTGCGAGCCGCTGAGGAAGATTTCTTTGATGTCCGCGGGTTGAGAGAAGCCAATGTAGGTCCGAGCGGCAGCTCGGAACTGGGCATTGCTGAAAACCACAGAAGCCATGCTAGAAGTGGCTATAAGCTTACTTCTCCTTGTCCTCGTTCCTGGGCAATGGCTGTGAGTTGGTCGTGAGGGTGGTGTCCATGCGACGTCTCTTCGCTGTGGGTTTGTCTTCATCGCCTTCTTCTTGTTCGGCGCCTCTCACGGAAGCAGTCTTCTTCTCTGCTGGCTTATAGTTGGCGAACCAGTCGTCCTTCTCTATGTCTTCAATGGTCGCTCTCCTGCCAGTGTCCTCGACAAGGATTTTGCGAAGAAGCGCTAAAATGGATTTAAGGGGAGGTAAAACACTTAGAACTTACAGAGCGCTCCCACTGGCATGCGGTGCCAAGGCTGGTCAGTCGGCCTGAAGTCGTCCATGAATTGACGGTACGGGTCCTGGCCACGGTTTGGCTCGTCCCATGGAAGCTCTCCGACCATCATGGCCGCAAGCACAATACCTGCTGACCAGATATCGTTCGGGGGACCTCTGAAAACACCTGTGTTATATATCATCACTCGAAAGGACTATTGCCACCTGTAGTGTGCTATCGTCTCATCCATGACTTCCGGGGCGGCATACGGTAAGGTTCCACAGCGAGAGTCCAGAAGACGTTCTTGTCCCGCGCTATTCTTGAAGAGTGTGGCCAAGCCGAAGTCGCCAATCTTTAGCCAATCTAGAATGACAATGATCAGAAAGTGAGTTCCAAAGAAATTAGACTTACTTCTATCTGTGAGAAACAGGTTTTCAGGCTTTATGTCACGATGGGCGATTCCTAAGGCGTGGATATGCTTGAGGCCACTGATGATGTTTTGGAAGAAGATGTGCGCTCTGTACTCCTCCATTCCAACGTCCGGTTCTAAATGATCAATCAAACACTGTCACGAGTTCTATGCACATACCTATTTGATCGAATAATTCTCCGTAGCTGCAGTATTCCAAGAAGAGCTGGACTTCGTCGTGGTCGAACCGCATCCCAAAGCAGTCAACTATGTTGGGATGGCCCTTGGCCTTGCGGTGGAGCAGGTCTTCCTTCCTCATCTGTGAAACGGCTTGACGATCCGAGATCTTGATGCACTTCATCGCGAAGCAGGTCATGTTGTCCTTGTTGCGGATCAACTTGACTTCGCCGTAGGCGCCTTCTCCGATGGTTCGGACGATGGCCCATGGCGATTCTTCTGGGACGTCGTTGCTGCTGCTGTCCTCGGAGCTGACCATGGGCTCCGCGCACTCGGATGTCATAGCTCCTGAAATAACAGAACAGAGTAGATTTGAAAGCAATGGGGAATCAAAAGCACGCGCAATTAACTCGACAAACTGTTGGACCAAATATGGGACAGCAAAAGAGGCAGAAGAAGGGGTGAGAAGGTTCCCACAGGAAGATCACGACAAGCACTTCGCGGGTAACGGACTAAACGTAGAAAGGAAGACAACTTGAAGGAGAATCTAGCACAGTAAGACTGGCACAGATCACGAACAAGGCAGAGCTGAAGAGGGAAGGAGCAGTGGATCACGGTAACATCAGATAGAAGAAGGACCACTAAGGATGGTTCAGATTCCGACAAACGCACCTAGAAGGATCCGATGGCAAGAAAGGAGAAAAGCAGAAACGACCCGAAGCAAAGACGAGAGACATCCCGCAAACACAGAGGGAACGAGCCAAGAAGACTTAAGAGGTCCTGAGCTGAGGACCTCACGCACGGCCAAACACAAACAAGAAGCGGAAGGTCATAAGACGCGATAACGAGCGGACAAGAAGTAGGTGGAGTGATGTCACTTGACTTCAAAGGGGACCGTCGACGTACAAACGCCACGATTTCGCGCCTAACAGACCATCGTTGTGAGAGTCGCGCATTTAAAGTTGCTCGCACGTGGAGACAGGACCAACGAACAAGTAGAGGTCCGAAAGTGATGCTTGTGGACATCAGACTAAAGGGCTTTAGGGCAGGCAAAAAGCGAAATTCCCTTTGAAACCTTTCTCAAAAAAGAGAAAAGGGCCAGAACAGGCCCAAATTCCCTTAGACAGGGGAAGGCTCCCGCAACGAACTTGTTTGGAGCAGAAGTGCCTGGTCTAAATGTGTCTAATAGACATGTCAACACCGCGGAATGCGAAACATTCCGTCGGAGGACTACCGTAATGTTCGGTTGGAAGCGACCAGCTGGAAACGAACGGCAGAAACGAGCACAGTCACCCTGCGAAGCGAAGAAGGATGACCTGGCGGAAGCAGTGGGAACGAATGGCGAAGAAGGAGATGGTTGCTGTCTCAATCTTGTCAGGTTAAGGCGCTCTTCCCAATGCCCCTGTTGCCTGTGGACATGGTATTTATTTCAAGTGTATTCCTGGATCATGTCACTTGAAGTGTGTAGAAGTAGTCCGGGTCATTGGTCTTCTTAACGCCCTCAAACAGTTTCAAACTAGTGGATATCACTTAGGAAGGCTAAAGGACGTCTTTTCTGCACTTTAAGGAAAATGCACTTTGACAGTAGGACTTTAAACACAGTTTGATGGGCTCAATAAGAATCTCTAGTAGTTGTGACAAAAATGCGGTAGGATTCGATTTCAGATGCCCGCATCGTCTCATCCTTCTCCTGACAGATCTACCAAACACGTCCAAACTTCTTGGCATTTGAAACACTTTGACATTCCCGTGGGCTTATTTAGGACTGCGGAGATTATTATAGAGCGCCCTCGACAACTTCCACTACCCAGGGGTCGTTTTTATGTCTCTCTTGTATGCCATTGTTGGCCTCCTTACAATTAGTTAGGTTTTTATAAACCGTTATTTCTCTTTTCGACTCTGAAAAGTCGATAAACTCGAGAAACCTGTCAAATGCTACGATTTTGACATTGATCTTCATACATTCTTGCCACTTAAAGATTGCTCGGAAGCGTGAAGTAGTCCGAGGAAACATTCCTTGGCTAGAATCATTGAGCTTCTTAATGCCCTCAAACAGCTTGGGTACTGTAGGCCCTGAGGCAGACGCCAGCTTGGACTGAGGGCATGCTGTTCTAAGATC
Source organism: Steinernema khuongi (assembly GCA_016648015.1). Lineage (NCBI taxonomy): Eukaryota > Metazoa > Nematoda > Chromadorea > Rhabditida > Steinernematidae > Steinernema > Steinernema khuongi. The sequence goes on along the minus strand of JADLIF010001888.1, from coordinate 34,296 downwards.
ATTTCCTTCCCAAGCGTCCAGCTTTGCCCATACAACTCTCGAGCACGTATCTGACTCACTCTGAATCCCGGTGATCAGTGCCCTTCTTCGCGGTGTAACTTCGTTGTAATTCCGCCGCCCTGGCGCAGGGTCCGGGCGGAACCCGTTCCTTTGTGGAATGGCGTGAGTCACCGCGTTTCGGCGACAAAACAGAAGTCTCGAGAAATCCGAGGAATGTTAATGGGAGGCGCGGTGACCGATTTCGCTGTTTTCCCACCGATTGATTGATCGGCGCGCTGGACGTACTTAAGGGGAGCACGCCAAGCGCTAGCTGTTTTGCTTCTTCGCTTCTTTTTGGGGCATTTTGTTGGTTTCTAGGGGACGGGTCTTCCTGGGACGATCGGAAGGCGCGTAATTAATTCGACCTGGCAGGTCGGGAGATCGAGGTCGGACGCAATTTATTTGTTTTTAACGACATTCTCCCGATGGACGGTCATCTTTCGGAGCAGTCGTACAGTCCGGAGGGGACCTTTGATCGCTTCTGTTTTTCTGTACCCGTCGAACGGTGAATGATTACGGGTTGGAGGGTCATGTTTGTGCGCTTTATTATCTGTGGTCCCGTCGCCAGTCGTTGTATAAAACGGCCCCGTTCTCTTCTTAGGGACCGAATCGAGCCTTATTGCCGATTCCGACACACTTTTTGCTGCCTTAAAGCGCCGAATCGTAATCCGACTTCCTTAAGGGAAAGCCTAGTTTTCAAAGCTCACCGTTTTTGGTTGCACCCCTACTTACAAGAGACCTTCCAAGGACAAATCTGTCGCCGGTCGCCATCACACGGTGATCGATGAAATTCCTTGATTATCAATTGGTAGTGGTCTCGGATACCACTTTTTGAGCTCGAATTTGATTCCTCGCCTAGGTGATCATTTCTGAAGCTTTTTTGCTTCTACTGTTCTTTTAAATCACTGCTGCGGCTTTAACATCCTCCATATCCACTCTAAACGGCTGTTAGATCCCATTTTTATATGTTCTACAGGCTTGCTAATTTATCGACCTGTTGTTCCCACGCCTGTGCTGAAAAAAATTCTTTTTCTTTTCATTCAAGGATGCCGGCTAGGTCATCAATAGAAATTTCAATCTCGAGAGGATCTCTGAGCCTTAAAGGAGACCTCAGCGGGGAAAAGCTTTTGTGGGAAAAGCGGCCCCACAGAAGGTATTCTATTTTGTGTCGGGAAAATCAATAAAAATAACGCGGAACGTGGCTCTCCTTTTGTGGAGCACTTTTTTTTGTTTCAAGATTCAAGCTTGACCGATCCACGTGCGTGTAGGAAGTCTTGAGGCTTTCGAAAAGTTTCGAATACAGCTAGCTCTATCGGTGAAACTTATGGGACTTGATGTGCCCACCAAATCAAACCGATCGGAATTGATTCCTATTCCCCAAATCCCGACGAACAGGAAACGCTTTTTCACACCTCCAAATCCACCAAAGCGACTTTAATCCCACTTTCACCCCACTGAATTGAATCCAGCTTCTCCAGGCGAACCGTATCCGCTCGGATCCAATTTTTCGAATCATCGAGTCGGATCAAATCCAGAACAGAACTTTCATTTTCGCCCTCATCGATCCTCCTGTAAGCTACTTCTCCTCTCAGCAGTCCGCTCTTCGATGTCCATTACTACGGGGAAACGTGGCTCTTGCGGACCACTCTGAATTACCATAACTCGTCGGCGTGGGCGATATCGATTAATTTGATCATTCCCTTTGTGCATCCATAACCCCTCCCGAAATATGTTTGCCTTCTTGTTCGCGCCCCTCCCGAAGTCGTAATTGTCGCCCGAGAGTGCGAAAAACGCAGATTTACAACTTCCCTCCGTTCTTCCTGATTTACGACCCCCCCCCCTCCTCCTCCTCCCGGCCCTTTCCAGTTCCGATCACTGTATTTAGCGAAATTGGCCTTTTTGCGCAACGATCGCCCCTTAACGGCTTCCCTCTCCATCAGAGGAACCGGTCGCACCTCCTTCCTCCCTCTTATTTGCTCGATGGCCATCGGCGGTTAGGGAGTATCCCTTCCTCCCGCGAGCCCGCCTCCGACGTCGCCCGGGTCCGCCGCGTCAGTCTCGCGTTCGTACCCGACCCGTCCGCCACTTAATCACTTCTCTTCAGAAAAAGCCTCCGAGTCATGCAGCGACCCAACGGATCCGGCCTCCCCAGGTGAGTCCTCCAATCTCCATAATCCCCCTGCTCCTCGTTTTTGTGACTCTCCGACGATGAGTCACGCTCCCTGTTTCGTTCCTATCGGATTACACGACCGATTTAAACAGATCCGCGGCTTTCCCATCGCTCGTTTTCGATTGATTTTTCGCGGCCTTATGACTAAAGATTAAGGATGGGGCAAGCCGGTGACTGCTTGCGGGGGCGAAGATAAACAAACGGTAGAAGAAATTATCGATTCCGTCTTCCTCTCCTCCTCGTCCTGACCTCGAACTCCGGGTCCCAGAGTTTCTAGAAGGTTCCGAGGCGGCCCCTCCCCGGAAGACTTAGGTGGAGCCTTCTTGGCTTCGGCGCTCTCGACGAAAACAAGAGAGTCGGCAGTCCAAGGTCGTTGGTTTCCTTTTAAGCAGCTGCTGGATCGTATTTTTGAAGGAGAGGGAAGGAAGACTCTTCCGGGCTCGGATTCTGGAGATATCAATGTTTGGGGCAGGATTTTTGATGCCCGGGGTCGAATTTTTGAGTTAAGTATTCGAGATTCCAGGCTGAAGTATCGATTTATCGATTCGATCACAATGATCTAGAGCTTTCCTAAGTTAGAAAACTCTATCTACCAAGCGCTATCAGGATAAGATTGGACCCTCGAAGGCTTAGACCCTAAAGGCTAGGCAGGGCCGTCAAGATCCGCTGATTTCTGTCCTTCTGAGCTTCCAGATTCCAATCTTTCACCCATTTTGTGGAATTGCATAACTGAATTAAACAGATCCAAAGGCCTGAAGCCGAGTCTTCCGCATCCAAGCCGGGGCTCCATTGTAAAGTCCGACGTCCGGTGACTAATCCAATTTGTAACGTCTGCGCCGCCAGCGGGGATATCCGCGTTGCCGGTCCCGTCGCCTGCTTCGGTGACCTTTTTTCGACTCGCGCACCCAAAGAACAAACTCGTTCCCGACTCCGGTGACTGATTGCCGTATTTGTATTGCGGTCGACCTTGGGCGCGCCCGAGGCTTGATCTTCGCCTTCTTGGCGGCGCGTTCCCCGTTAGAAGGGTCGGGATCGAAGGGGGGAATTGTGGAATGAATCAAAGGTTGTAGTTCTGGAGGTGATGCGGAATTCGAGTAGAGGAAAGTCAAACGCTTGAAATTTTTGTAGCTGGAGTGCATCTGAGCATTTATTATTTGGTTAAATTTGAGTAAGAATCCAATACAGACCCTACTTCGAGCTTATTCGAATGAAAGCCAATCTGTTACCCGTATTCACGAACTGTTTCGAACCTAAGAAGCCGATTCCATCTCTCGATCTTTGGGAATCTTTACGAATCAATCGAATAATCGATCGATAGCTGAATCTTCGTGCTTTTCAGCGGTCATTTTGAATCGAAATTTGAGTCAAGGACTCTTTTGACTCTTTGACTCACCTATCTACAGATTTCTCAGCTTTGCCTTATCACTACATAGAAGGCGGAGAAGGCTTTTGTACCTTGAGTTTTTCAAAGCCAAAGCAAGCCAACCCCAAGCTACTTAGAGCCTGTTTCATACAGAGTCAATCCGAGATTAGGGGCCCAAATAATCGACATCTTAACTCCTCTAGAAGGACCGTTCTGACTTCCTCTCCTTCCAGGGACTTCCAGCAGTTCTTCGACCAACGCAAGGGGCTCCCGCGGACGACGTTCGCCGACGACCCCTTCTTCGACCAGCACACCTTCCCGCACCGCCGCTTCGGCTCCAACCCGCGACTCCACCACGACTTCTTCGGCGACGAGCCCTCCTTCCCCCAGCCTTCCTACTTCCAGCAGCCCTCCTTCTCGCAGTCTCTTCCGCGCCATCCCCGACGCCAGCAGAGCCAGTCGGAGTCGCAGCCCGGCAACGTGACCATCATCAAGACCAACATCCCCGAGGAGAACCCGCCTCAGAACCCGCCTCAGAACTCGTCACAGGGCGCGCCGCAGGGCACGCCGCAGAAGCCGCCGCAGACACCGCCACAGACGCAGTCGATCCCCGTGCAGCACATCAAGACCGAGCGGAGTCCAGTCGCGAAGAGTCCAAGTGCCGACAGCCAGAGTACTAGGTGAGCTTTTGGAACACTAGAGTTCTAAGAAGGTCGAATATTCGATCCTAAACAACGACCCTAACCTGCTTTGGGCTTGGGCTCTTCAACTAGGTCCTCCAGGCATGTTCCTGGACTTAGAGTCCTAAAGATCCAAAAGACCCTATCGTGGAAAGGCCGAATTGATACCTTCTTCTAGCCTTCGACATTTCGGGCCCCTTAACGCGAAGACAAACACGTCCGAAGGCAAATTTCGCTCCAATGAGAACCGGTTTCAGCCCCATTCCCTTCCGACCGGCCTAAGGTTAAGGTTCCTTCTCGAATATTCTATCTTGAACAGTTAACCTAAACTCGGAAGGGACACGCTTACTTCTAGCAGTCAGTCCAGCCCATTATTGCCCCTTCTTGCAGCAGCTCGTCCGGAATAGTCGCCGGCTCCGACGTCCCGAATTCTCGCCGCGAATCGATCGCCGAATCCGAGAAGCCCGTGGAGATGCCCGCCCCGGCCACCTCCAGTGGAGACGTCCCCGTGCGCCAAGTGCCCATCAGCCTTATGCGGAACCGCTCCGTGGACGACTTCAACGAACAGATCGTGAACCTCCTGGACGAGGCCGAGCGCCGCGTCGAGATGCTCAGGTAACCGGTCTGTCGCCACCGCTGTTGACCCAGGGGATTAGCGCGCTACAAGCACCTACAAGAGGCGCGCACTCTTTTGAGCGCTGAGTCACGCGGAACTATGGGGTTCCGGACTTGGGAGGGACATGTTGGCAGGGCACTGTTAGAGAGATTTGCTGAGGATTGAGAATGGGATACGGTAGCTTTAAAGGCATTTTAGTCGCCTTCAAGAGGGCCCGGAAAGGCTATGCTAGGCTTGTGATGGTGATATACCAAGGCGGAAGGCTTTTAACCCTGGGATACGGTAGCTTTTTTATACGGAAGGATAGAGTACAGCAGCTGATGCCAAAGGGGACGCAGAAAAACCATGCTTTGGCCGCCACTCGGTCATTAGCATGTGATGGTGATTTGCAAATGGCCTCCTAGTGATACGGTAGCTTTCAACCCTTACTTCAACTATCCTCTTTCCAGGGAACAAGCCGGCGTGCTCGAGCAGGAGAAGGAACAGCTTCTGGACATGCTGAAGAACGTCTCTCTGAACACGGACCTTCTTCGACTGGGCCAGGGAGACCGCGAGGACATCAACGCGACGACCGACAGGCTCCTGAAGCGATGCACGGCCGTGGAAGTAGTTGTGAACACGCCACGCAACGAGGAGCAAACCAAGGCGCTCAACGCCGTCAACAGCCTCATCGAAGGCGCCGTGACCAAGATGCAGGAGGACCTTCTCCACTCCCGAGAGGTACGGTAGATATACGGACTCCTCCAATCCTAGCCCTTCCAGACGGTCCAGCGCTTCTTGAACGCGTGCAACCCGGACATGCCCGAGGGCCCGATCGACCAGCGCTTCCAGGCCCAGGTCATCGAGTGCACCGCCGACGACCAGAAGAAGATCCGCAGGAAACTGGCCAACATCATCCAGCAGATCGAGCGCGCCCAACGCACCTGCCAGCCCTCCTTCTGAGCGTCCTTCTTCGACAAATGTACACAGTATTCTTCGCGTATTTGTAAACAGAGGTTTTGTAAGTGGCGAACGGGGACCTACCGTATAGGTGTTGCTGTATGGATTAAACGGCTACAGTGAGTCTTCCTAGAGTGATGAGAGAAGAAAGGTGTTCTGATTCGCAGGATCTGGGTGTTCTTAAGGAGAAGTTTCCTGCCACCACTCGATGACTCCAAGATACGTCGAGGTCCTGGAAGTAGCTCACGACTGGACAGTCGCACTTGTGGGGAAAAGTCGATGACCGCGCGGGGATTTGAACCCGTGACGTTCTGGGGTTCAACTGCAGGCATATCTTTTTCTTTTCGGCTATCCTTCTAGTAGAAGCTTGACCCAACAACCGAAATTTGAAAATGTAAACCGGTCAATCATGTGCAAAGGACCCGCCGCGCTATGTGCATATCTCAAGTCAATCGCCGGAAGGCTCCCTTGTACAGAATCGAATATCGCAAAGCAGGTGCCAAGTTGATCACGCGTAAAAGAAGCTACAACAACTTTGAAGCAATAACAAATCAACGGCTCGACTTCTTGGGGACGCTGTAGCACGGAGGCAGTTTGAAGACCGATCCTTCTTCGGCAGCGACAGGAGCGCCCACCTTCTTCTTGTATCCGCGGAGCGTGTGTTCTCCGACGCCAGTCATGGCAGAGGTCCACTTGACAGCTTGCGACCCGTGGCGCTCCTTGGCGAACTGGAGAACGTGGCAAACGAGCGCCTCCGACTTCCCACAGAGCGTCTGGCCACTTCCAAGGCGCGGGAGCTCGGGGAGAGTCGTCAGCTTCTCGACACGTTTCTCGGCTGCTTGCAGCGACGCGCGAAGCTGCTTCTCGACCTTCTTGTGCTCTTCCAGTCGCTCCCGGAACTGACGGTTCTCATCGGCTAGAGCCTTCCTCGCTTCTCCCTGCTCCTTCTTGGCGACCCTCGCCGCCACCGCTTTCTGCGCATTGGCACGGGCTGCAAGTTTGCGTTTCGATGGGTAAGGCATCTTACTTGCGACTGAAAAAACTGTGGAACACAGACCCTTATAAGAGAAGAACAGATGCCTGACTCGATAAGGCATCACTTCCACACTTGAACTTGCTTTTGCTGGAGGAATTGTCATCCCATTCCAAAATTGATTTCGAATTTCGAAAAGTGGATCAAGCTGTATGCCAGCACCAAGGTTTGAATTGGCGTCCTATGTACGTTTTTTTTGCGACGCAAACTATGACAGTACCAGGGGGCAAGCATACTTTGGGATCCGGGACGCGGGACGGTGAAAATTACTTAACGTTTGGACGGACGCAAAAATTGGACGTAAAAGTACAATAGAGCCGATTCTTCATAGAGGGGACATTTCTAAAAACAGTTCTAAAAATGCATCAACCCTTGTCGCTCCTAAGGCTTTCGCTAGCCTAAGAACTTATTTCTGAGCATTTCTTCGACATATTCTCATTACATTTGTACCATCAAAATAGAGATGAGGCGTCACAACGGGATTCACATCAAGACGCAGCCGCTACTTGCGTCCCGAGACGACTTCTGCGGACTCCGCACCTTTTCGATTAGGGGCTGGAACTGTTGGGGCCGCGGTTGCCAGCCCTCCTTGGGAGTCGTAGGAGCTCGGTTCTCGTCGTTAGCGTCGCAAAGGATCCGCTCGTTGTGCGGCTTGTAGGACTTGTCGCGATGCGCCGGTTCCCTGGAAAGAAAGTCATTGCGGCGAAGAAAGATCGCTTCGTTCGGTCGTTGATGGACCGAAACTGGGCTAGAAGGAAGACCAGAAGATGGTTAGCTTTTTTAGAAGTTAGCTGAACTTTGCATCCTTGACATTGAAAATAACTTCAAAGTGGAATTTCGAGGTAAGGATGGATTAGGAAGCACTTCGTTCTACTCAATCTTGCCACAATTTGTGGTGACCCAAAACAGTCGAGCTTCTCCTATCTTCTTCTCCTATCAAACCCCATCTACAATGCTCCCCTTACTTCTCGAGCCTGTGGTTCAATTCGTGGCCGCGGAACTTTCCCTTCTTGCGGTTCTTCAATTCTTCGGCGTCGATCGACCGGAGCGCTTTCCTAAGCGCCCTCCACTCCTCCACCGAGGCGCAACCCTGCTGATACCAAGGATCTGCGCGTATGTCCGCCGCCGTCGCCCTCTTCCTTGGGTCGGGGTGCAGAATCCACTTGAGGAGCGCTGAAAGGTGGCCTAAGCAGAAGTGGATGGGACCTTTGCCTACGGATGACGTCGTCGGGCATGTTCACCCATTGAACCGAGTGTTTGATGCTCCCGTTCTGCCACATGCGGTACTTGAGGTCCTTGTTGAAGGGCTGGTCCCACGGCGCCTCGCCGTTGATCATCTCGATGAGCGCGATGCCACAGGCGTAGAGGTCCACGGGCTGCAGCTTGTAAGGTCCCAAGTACATCTCTGGCGGCATGTAGCACCTGGTCCCCGTCAAGTCAGTCATCCTGCGCGGCACGCCGTTCCTGTGGGAGTGGGTCGCGAAGCCGAAGTCCGCGATCTTGAGGAGGACTGGAGCGGGATGAGGGTTACAGTGAAAAGAACGGCCACTTACAGTCTTTGGTGAGCAGCAGGTTCTCTATTTTGATGTCGCGGTGGGCGATCTGCTTGGAGTGGATGAACTCTACGCCCTCGACGAGCTGCCTGAAGAAGTGCCTCGCGTGTTTGTAGTTCAAGTAGGCTGGAAGTGTGGAGTGTTGGAATGTACAAGGCGAAGAAATGAAAAGTTTGTCCTGGAATGGCATCCGAACCCTGGACCTGTGGACTGGTAATTACCGCACAGAGGGTCGTCGGTTCGACTCCCAGAGGTCGCTGTTTCTATGTCGCTGCTTATGTTATTTCTACCTACTTCTACTTATTCTCGATGGTTTTATAACTGTCCAAAGTGTGTCTCACCTTCTCAAAAGGGCTCTTCAGGGAAAAATCTGTAAGGAACACACAGTTTCAAGCCTCTAGAAGCCTCATTGACCTTAATATGATGGTGGGCTATGGTCAGGCGAACAAGGCCCGATCCCAGCTCCACTTTCATTAACTGCCCACTCCCTCTCCTTAGAACATAACACCAACTCACGATTCAAGACGAATATATCGTAAGGGACATACTCGAGCACGATTTCCAGGATGCACCCTTTCACGACGTTGCAGTCGATCAGCTCGACGATGTTCTTGTGCGGTCCGAGTTGCTTAAGAATCTCGTGCTGGAATCGATGCGTCGCGTCACAGGTCGTGTCCTCACAGAGTCCCTACCTCGCCAATCATCGAACCACCTGTGGTCGGCCGCTCCTTCTGCACCGTTTTTATGGCCACCTTCTCGCCGAACTTGTTCGTGGCCAACCTCACGAGTCCGAACGTTCCTGAAAAGTGAATGTGGGTGGTGTTAGGGGTAGGTTTGACTGCACCACAGGCACTGTAGGACTTTCAAGCAGCGCGCCATGGACAGAGTTGATCGGTGATTCAAATCTTTCAGGTTCTGTTCTCCAGAACTTTGAACGCTCAATTAAAAAATACCGTTCTTATAGATGTTTTTTGAAAAATAGTGTACTTGACTTACTCGAGCGAGATACTGAGAATAGTAACATGGAAGACTTGAAAATTCAATAACCAAACTAATCCTCAGCGCTCATATATTTTTACTTATAATTTTGTTAATTTAGCGCTTCTTTCCCACATTGAATCGATGCTGAATCCGTCTTTTTGGATCTCCGGGATTCAAAAAGCTCCCTGGAGCGCTCTCTTTCAACCGCCTTACCTTTGGCGATGATCGCGACATTCCAGCGGGCATACTTCTCGGAGACGGGCAGGTAGTAGTCGTCGACCTTCGTCTGGCAGCGTCGCCTCGACTTCCCGCAAAACGGACTGCTCATTTCATTTAGAGATTTATGGCACAACGGGAGGCACAGGCGTGGGACTAGTGGACAATAGGGAGCTCAGGGATGACTGGACGTGCAGGGAGATCTTCGTCTTCACACCACGGAGGCGCGAAATGAGTCACGCGGACGGTGCAGCGCGGTCTCCAAGTCAGGACGCGGCTTCTTCCGCTTTCGAGGGAGTCGAAGTGGGTGCTTGGAGTACTCCCGGCGGGTGCGAAGGAGCATGAAGGTGGTGAGGAGCACGAGGAAGGCGAGGAGTACGATGACGGCGATGAGGATGAGCACAGGCTGGGAGAAGGTGTCCGTAGAGCGCGAGAGGTTCGACGTGACCACTACGACGTTCTTCAAGATCTGCGCCACATCGGAATCTACCTGAAGAGATGGATTTGTCAGATGTGTTGATAGGGCTCTGGGGTGACCAATGGCAAACCACCTCAACCCCATAATTTGCCCAAACGAATAAAAATTTCATAATAGCAATGAAATCCCTCAAGATACAGATTCCTCAAGGCAGAGACATTAAAAACTGGAGTGGAGGGATATATTCCGAATTCTTAGATCCTTCTATAAGACAGGTACGTTTAATCTCTGTGAATAGTGAAAGTCAACGCCCGTTTTCCTCCCCTTTCCAAACTATACACAAGAACTATGAGTCAAATGAAACTCACGCTATTCATTGTCCGATTCATGCGCTCCTGAAGAAGCTGCGAAATGCTCTCCATCTCGACGGTTGCCTTCCTGATGAACAGCACGGTTTCGTTGACTACTGACTCCGCGTTGACGGCTACTTCGACCAAAGGAGACGCCATCGCCACGGAAGAATAAAGGAGCGGAGCAGTAGCCTTTGATAAAACAAAGACCCTTTGGGTCGCTACTTCTCAAGGAGAACAGTGCTTGGGAATGTCAACAGCGACTGGGACTGTAAATCACGGCCCTGCAGTAATAAACCATGCGAATGGAGAGGAACAGCTCATCACTTCGCTCCGGACGGCGCCCACTCCAAACAGAGAAAGAGAGTCGACGCTCCGCTGACTCACTTGGGCCATGAGCTGGCGCTCAAGCGTTGACCGCAACTAACGATATTCCGTCTGGGGACGCTTATTAAGACCTTACTAAGACGGTGGAACCTAAAAAAGGCGTACAGGATTGGCAAGATCTGGAAAGTCAAGAACTTGGGGGTCGTTGCACGCGTGACGAGCTACAGTATCCTTCAGACGGAGGCATGCTCCAGAAAAGGCTGATGGAGCCCAATTCTGCAGAGACAATGCAAACTCGTCACGCGTGACGAGTTACAGTATCCCTCAAATTTGAAATAGTGGGTTCCTGGGGGAAGAACTGGTCAACCTGAAGACCTCCCGATAAATCGTTCCTCTTTTGAACAGTTTCATTCATTGTCTTTTGGAAAGGGTGGTGTCAGCAGAGCGAAATGGCTTCTTCTCCTTTGAGACAGCAAAGGCTGCTCTAACTAACTGCTTATGGCGCTGTGGCAGAAGAATCTTCGACGTGATACGGACCACAAGATACACAAGAATGAGGAACAGCACGAGAACTTCAAGGATTATGATGACGGGATGGGACAGGGTGCCCTTGACGCGAAAAAGGTTCGCTTTTATCGCCTCGAGGTTCTTCAGAATGCGCGGAGCATCGGAGTCTATCTTTAAGAGGATTAGATTAAGTTACTCGTGCTTAGCATTCCGAAATTGAGACAGAGTTCAGACAAGTCTCCTTAACTTCCATTGATAACATCGACTCAGACGTCTACGAATTGAGACTATGTCTACGCTACTGTCTGCCCTGTGGCTTCACCCCCAAATTGCAGTCGAGTTCCTCGATTTGGCTTTGGAAGCGATCCTGGATTTTTAGGACATCCGAAAGGAGACCTTGTAAGCACTTCCCAGGGACGATAAAAACAATCAAATGCAAAATGTGATGCAAATATACAAAAATGATGAGTCAAATGAATCTCACTCCATTCATCGTCCGATTCATGCTCTCCCGAAGCAGCCGCGAAATACTCTCCACCTCGACATTTGCCTTCCGGAGGAGCAGCTCGGTCTCATTGCCTATGGATTCCGCGTTAGGGTTACTTCGACCAAGGGAGAGGCCATCGCCCTTTACAAAACAAAGACCTTTCGGATCGCAAACTTTCAATTGCAACAACCTTTGAGATAGCCAAGAGTGCCTGGCACCGTAAACCGGAGCAGTTGTAAACGACGCCGGTGAGCTCCGGACGACGCACTCCAAACAGAGAAAGTCGGCGCTCTTCTGACTCACTTAGGCCACAAGACAGCATTGAGTTCACATAAGCTGATGACGGCTGATCCTCCCAGAATTGCTTCATTAGAGGTTTCGGACTCTTTTTGACAGCTGCAGCAGTTGAATATCCTCTTCCGTAGCAGAGTTTCGTCCCACAACATCTTAATGAAGTGGTCCAGTCGAGTCTGAAGGTCCTCTTTGTTCCTCTAAACTTGGTAACATAAGCCCTCAAGCGCCACTTGCCCTTTGAGGGTCGTAAGAGGCGTGCAAAAAGATGGAAACGTAAAGGTCGAAAGATAAACTTTGGAAAAAGCGAGCTTGTAAAAACCGATGTCTTTAAGGGCGAGAGCGTTTAAGTAGGTCACCCCCTCTCGATTTGATCCCAATTCATTCGTGATGTCGGTGGAAAAGCGCTCTGTTTTACTCGCATAGGGTTCAGCAGAAGGACAATTCTGACAAAGGACAAAGGGGGAAGCTTTCTGTGCTTTCGGTCCATTCTCCCTGGGTGCCTTCTTCGGTAACCGACGTCATCCGCTTCTCGTAGAAAGTCGCATTGTCGTCCTTGTCGACCACGAAGATGCTGTGTGAACTAAATTCGCCACATAGGTTAAAGGTGATCGTCCAGCCTTGGCTTTAATACCGAGTTCCATAGCGAAGTCCACTGGTGACGAACACAGAAGTGAAGAAGGCGTAGGCGCTCTCGGGATGGCCAGTTTGGAAGGCGATCTGCTCGTCGGGGCAGCACCTGAACTACTGTTTACACTTTGAAAGACGACCCATGAACTGTACCGTTTGGTATCAGTCAACACATCCAGGAGCACCGGGACGGCCTCCTTCGCACTTAATTTCTTCTCGAAAACACGTTCCAATGCAGATTTGAAGAGGGCTTCTCCGCGCAGAACCTTCTGGAATGACGAGCTCCGGGGGCTGTTTCCGAACCCATATATTCCCGCGGGCCATTGCTCGGGCTTAATATCCTCCACGAGCATATTGGTGAGGGAGCACAGTTCGTAGAATCCGGTCTTGCCTCTAAAGCATGTCAGGGTAAATTGAACCGAACAAGAAGGAGGGAAATACCGGTTCAGTCCGAGAAATTGGAATCCGTTGAACTGCGTGGCGTTTTCGGAGTGGGCACTGCAGAAGTCATAGGCGCTCATCGAACTGTTCAAGAACTCCGAGGGGATCGTTCCTGAAAGGGAAGGTTCAGTAAGCGAAGTTATCCTGCAACTTTAAGTGGCCCTTTTTTACTCCTAGGTCCCAAGTTTAACAGCAAATCTAATTAAAAGTAAGGAAGGAACACGGTACCTCTGCTTTGCGCCTTCGGGTTCAGCTGCGATGGCTTCTGCGTGATGGAGAGCAGATTCCCGAGATCCCCTCGTTCGTTCACTCCAAGCCACGTTCCTCTCGCCGGGTCCTTCTCATCGCGACCTAGAGAAGACGTCACTTTCCGGAAGGACGGACAAACCTGCGAGTATTCCTTTTTCCCATGCGAGATCGGAGGTCGGCCGGTCGAGGTGCTCGTCGCGGTTGTTGATCACTATGAGCTTGAAGGGCGAGTCGTCGCCTTCCGCGCAGAAGTACACGAAGGTGACACACATGACAGCTTGACTGACTTAAACACCAAGGTGGACACGATGATTGTGGGGAGACAGTCGAACGATTATGAGGAAGACGGAAAAGGAGCCGACGGCTACAAAGATCGCACTAATCAGCTGAACATTGGCCGTTGAGGTCAAGTTATCAGCGATCCGCACGTCTATCGAGTCCGGACGACGTCTCTGGAGACGGAAGTCCCATTGGAGCGACCTCTGGAACGAGGAAATGAGGAGAACTTCGGCATGCAGATCAGTGAGGAAGGGAATTCATCGCATTGCAAACGTTTCGGCGCGAAAAGCTTTACCGTAAACTGTACAGTATACTTCAGGAGACAGTCTTCCGTCTGTCTGTCTACGACAAGAGGGAACGTCATGGGACGGATGAGCAAGCGCTGATTTGTCTGTCTGCGAGACACCTGTCTGTCTGGCCATGGACGATGACTGGGCGTCTAGCGGTCGTTCCATCGGTGATATCGCACTGATCTCCAAAACATTAGTTTGCGTGGACGCGGTTAATCTGTTTAAACATTGGGTTTGATCTATTTGACCTTTGGATCCAAGATAGTGTCTCGGGGACAGACTAATTGAGCGCCATGTGCACAGTGCCCTGCATAGATCTTACTCGAAGCAACAAAACAGTTAAAATTAACTGCATTCAACCGCTTAGCGTGGTTTCTATATGTTATGCCGTTTATTTGCACGGTTCTTATCGTGGCTTGGAATCATCGTGGACTCCACATGCATGGTGCCTTGGAGAAACGCGATCGTACGGCTTTTGATGAATGAGTGTGAGTGCGCGCCATCAATATCATCGAAATCACGTATTTTAAGGGAGCTGCTTTCGGTCGATGTTTCGAAATTTATCACTTGTGTTAAACACGAAAATCGAAAGTTGTTTTGCTCCTGCCAGATGCTTATCCGTCCGTGAAAGGCGATTTCCGGTCGCCACTTCCCTAACATTATGTTTGTTTCCATTTGCGCCCACTATTGCTAATAGATTGAAGCTCGATTTTCCATTATACTTGACGTGCGTTCCAATTCTTTCGTGCGGCGAAACTGATTGCGTTTTAGTTTTATTTCCTCGAGGTCAAACGATTTTGTTTACCGTTTTAGTGGTTTGTTGTCGCAGGGACGCGCTCGGGACGAGAAATGAGGCTGCGTGAGATATCGGTACTGTTTTTGTGTCAAAAATTCGAGTGATTGATTTTCGGGAGTGCGATCGCGCCAGTTTCGCCTTTGCCTATCCAATTCCGACATCCTCCGTCTCACATTCTCGTCCACACACGTCTACCACCGCCGCGTAAACTTTTTGCTTGCGCACCTCTCGGAACCGTCGTTATCGCGCAGTTCTTGCCAGCGTGCACCTTTAGTTTTGGTACGGCAGGCGAAAGGGATAGCGGGAGTCTTCACCGAAACTTGCTGACGTGGCGGTGGACGAGCGCTCTGACCTTCTTTAGGAAAAGAATGGTGAACGCCCCAACAGGCACTCTTCAGCCTCTATCTCGAATGATGGACGGCGATGCGCGCAGGTCAACTCAATTATGGAGTTGCAGCACGGAGGATTTGTGTGAGATTTGCGTGCCCGCCGTGTTTTCTCGCATGCAAACATGTCCCTCCGTATTGCGATAGTTTACCTGTCCGTTTTGTTCAGATGAAGGCTGCATTCGTAGTGCTACTTCTTGTGGTTGCCGCTTCCGTCGAGGGCAAATCGAAGAGGCTCGTCACTCTGAATGAAACGACATGGACCGACCTGCTGAAGGGCGAATGGATGGTTGAATTGTAAATACCTTTATTACACCAGAGCAGCAATTATTTCTTCTACTTTCAGCCATGCCCCGTGGTGCCCAGCCTGCAAGGACCTCCAGAAGGCGTGGAACGCGTTCGCTGACATGTCCCGCGACATAGGAATCAAGGTTGCTGAGGTCGATGTCACCATCAACCCTGGACTCTCTGGCCGTTTCCTTGTTACGGCTCTTCCCACTATCTACCAGTAAGTCAGAGCAACCGTGGAACAGAATGGGATATTGTAATTTCAGCGTCAAGGATGGAGTTTTCCGATTCTACTCTGGACCTCGTGACAAGAACGAGTTCATCGCCTTCGTCGAGGAGAAGAAGTGGTCCCTCATCGAGCCCGTCCCCTCTTACAAGCACCCTAACAGCGCTCAGTAAGTTACTTCAGATAATACTTCGAATAGCTGATCATTTCAGGATGGGAGTTGTCGCCGTCTTCTTCAAACTTTCCATGGCTGTCCGCGATATGCACAACCACATGGTCGAGAAGGTCGGAGTTCCCGCCTGGGCTTCGTACCTTGTCTTCGCCGGCATCACTCTTGCTCTCGGATGCGTCCTTGGAGTGGTACGTTCTGCTTCACTTTATCACCGTGTTCAAGGACTCGTTTAGATCATTGTCATGGTCATCGACAGTGTCTTCCCCACTGTATGCGGCACTCCTTCTCCTAAGAAGGCACAGAAGAACGCAGGAAAGACTGAGAAGGACAACAGTAGCCAAGCTTCTCAGGACGGTAAGACAGATCATACGAAGCAAATTGTTCATTATACGGTTCCAGAAGCATCATCTTCAGAAGACGGAGCCAGAAACCGCAAGGGTGGAGAGGGGAAGAAGCAGCAGGCGTCCTCTCCCAAGTCCGAGGGAAAGAAGAAGAAGTAAGAACGATCAAACAGTGTTATTGTTGTTTTGTTTACGTTTTCTCTTCTGTAATTTATTCCATTTGCGATGCGGTGTATTAGCCAAATTTCTAAGTGCTCTCAATTCTTCTGTCTCCAACATTGCCTGTAATAAATTTGCAACTCTGACCGACAATGAAGTTGTGGCTCTGTAGGACTGTTCAGTAGACGTCTAGGATTCCTTTCCGGGGGCTTGCCGGTATCGTCCTACTTGTAAAGACCCTCTTTATCCCTGTAGATGGTAGGTACTGTAGTTGATGTTGGACATTGCTCGAACCACGTGCTTCTAAGGTGCAGAATGCCACTGATTGCGTTTGGACAGCCTTCTCATGCCCTCAGTCTCGATGAAAACAACGAAGTCGACAACGAAGGGGATGGAATTTTGAAATTTCACGTGTCACCCGCGACTGCCTTCTCCTTTCACACACACACCCGCCTACCTAAGTTCTCTGAAGTGTCCTGTGGCACAGTGTGGCCCACATGCTGGAGGTGTCCGCATGCCTCCATAGATGATGCTGGGAAGCCCAACGTGCTGCCATTTTGCTAAGTGTCCTCCATCTCTCTCCGGGAAAGATATGACCGATGTTTTCGCGTGGTACTTCTCTTTCGTCATCCTGTACACTCGAAAAACGTTGTGTGTGGCCGGCGGGTATTGTTGTTCCGTCCAGGTTTACCGAACAGCGCGCTCACTCTGTGACTCCCCATAGCCCGTTTAATGATGATAAACTGAAGAACGGTCGCTACTGAAATGTCCACATCCCTCGGAGAGCAAAACCAACTGCACACGTTAGTCACCATCGCCGTGGTCTCCGTGCTTATCGTGTGTTTCAGGAAGCTGGAGGCGCGCAAGCAGCGCGTCGCCAAGACCGACTTGTTCGTCGGGATTCGCGCCAACCAGTGGCCCATCGTCTACCACCCAGACTACAACATCTCCTTCTTCGGACTCGAGAAGCTGCATCCGTTCGATTCGAAGAAGTGGGGCAATGTCTTCCGCATCCTTGTCGGTAGGTCGTCTTCAGTGCTTTATATTCAACTCCTTCACTTTTAGAAGCGGGAATGCTCAAGGAGGAGACGATCACGACTCCACACGAAGCCACTCGCGATGACCTTCTTGTCATCCACACGCCGGCTTACCTCAACTCTCTGGAGTGTCCCTGTAGCGTGGCCCACATGCTGGAGGTGCCCGCGGTGGCCTTCATCCCCAAATGCTTGTTGAACAGTCACATCTTGCACCCGATGCGTCTGCAGACCGGAGGTACGGTAGCAGCGGCGCGTCTCGCCTTGGACCGCAACTGGGCCATCAACATTGGTGGAGGATTCCACCACGCAAGGAGCGACAAGGGCGAAGGCTTCTGTCTTTACGCGGACATCTCCATCGCCCTCGAGATGCTTCTTACCGAGGGACTGATCAAGACGGCGATGATCGTGGACCTCGACGCACATCAGGTGAGTATTCTTAGGCTCCGTCTCCGCGGGAATCTCCGTTAAATACCTGGGATTCTGATTAAACAAGAGGGACCATCTCCACCATTAGAGATGCATCCTATATCTCCAGTATTCAATTTTGGGCCGAATAGAGGATTCGACCCATGAGAAGGACAACCCACGGAGATACTGTAGCGCATAGAATAGAAACAAAACGAAGGAATTGACAATTATCGACCGATTTAAGGGTAATGGCCACGAACATGACTTCGGAGGCGACCAGCGGATCTACATCTTCGACATGTTCAACTACGAGATCTTCCCTCGGGACAACGCCGTAAAGACGAACATGAGCCGCTCTGTGCGCCTGCAGAGCTACACCGGCGGCACGGAGTATCTCCGGAAACTGAAGCAGGAGCTCCACACGGCGCTCGGCGAGTTCACGCCTGACCTGATGCTCTACAACGCGGGGACGGACTGCTTGAGCGAGGACCCGCTGGGCTGCTTGTCGCTCTCGCCGAAAGTACGTCTTGTAAACCGGCGAGCCGAGCGATTCGCTCTCTTGTAGGCCGTGATTCAGCGCGACGAAATCGTCTTCGAGATGGCCCGCGACAGCTTCGTGCCCATCGTCATGGTCACCAGCGGAGGATACCTTCCGAGCAGCGCTCAAGTGATCGCCGACTCGATCCTCAACCTCCACGCGAAGAAGCTTATCAAGTTGACGAACTAAAGACCGCCGGACGGTCTGCTGTAGTTACACTGTAGAAGACAGAGTCGGTCTAGATTTTTATTTGTACATACTCCAAATTGCGCATACTGTATGACGGTGACTACCTCTGTACCAAAGAACCAATAAATCATTATTTTGAGGAGTCGTGGGTGTCAAGTAGTGGAGTTTCTGCTCTGGAGAAATCGTGAAAAGCAGCGCAGAAGAGGCTTCTATGCTGTATTTACGAATTGGTGACCACAAGCCCCATGGGAACGTCGCTGTTTACCTTGCGTCAGTTGTGCGGTACCCGGTCTTCTTGAACTTTATGGCTCCCACCTGTCGGCCTTTTACGATTCTTTCTGTCTTTCGCCCTTCTTTGGACTCCTGAGGTTAGTAAACAATATCCTTTCGTAACAACGGTATCACAGATTACTTTAACAGATTTCATAAGGTTAAGCGCCGCCCTCGGATTTCCAAGGTGGAATAGCAGAAGTATCCCAGCTCTATTCTTCAGAAAGGTCATCGTTTGAATTCTCCTCTCTTCGGGACACAAAGTTACTTGCCTTCCATCTACCTAGTTCACAACCGCGTCCATCTCCCTCTCCCCTTTGCTTCCAGGCACTGAGAAATTCCAAGAAATTGAAGCAGCACATTTATATGAAAGTCGGCCCATACCGCCTGATCCTGAGTACCTCCATTCATCGTGTACCGTAAACATAAAACCTCCTTAAGCCGAAGAGCCAGCCGGGAAGTCACAGCTTCCTATTGTTCGAGTTCTTCCCAATATTTCGAAGCATTCGTTAACCCTACTGTTTACCGAACGCTAAAGTGAACTGTTCCTGCAACGATTTGAGGTTCTGCCTCCTTTCGCGTTCTTTCGAAATTCGCAAGCACGAGGAAGCGGCGGTTGTTGTCGGAGTTTGCAGCACGCGGCGATATCATCGGGAATCAGCCGGTCGTCGGCGATGTCACCGCCGAGGTGGCTCGGCAGCTAGCGGCGAGGCGACCTGTCCACAGTGACGACACAGTCGCGGGCGGGAGCGAGGGAGAAGTTATTTGCAATCACAAGGCGCGCCCGCTTCTCGCGCTGTTTTTCGCCCACCACTCCGCGACTGTTTCAGAGCTGGAGCGCCGATGGATTCGACGCAGAATCCGGCCGAAGCCGAGAGGCTTCCGCTGTCGAAGAGCCACTCGACGCCGGCGACTTCTGGCCTCCGAGTCTCCGAGGTTGGTTTTCTCCTTCGCAAATTCGCCTATTTCAAAATGTTTCAGAACCCTTCGCCGCCGAAGCCCAAGATCGTCCGCGCTCCGAGGTTCGTCCGTTGCTTCTCCGCTGTATTCTGACTCTTCTGTTCTAGTGTGCTCCAGGTCGCGGCCGGCAGGCTCCTTCCCACACCGACAGACGAACAACGGAACGCGGACTTCTATCGGCGGATCCGACATGTTCAGCGAAGTGGAGGAGTGAACATCGACAGGTTGAAGAAGAAGCTCTCGACTGGCCCGGTGTCTACTCCGGACGTTGAAATGGCGGAGACTCCTTCCGGAAGCGAAATGTCTACGAGACTGGTAAGTTTGCAAAGGCCGCTGATCTGTCTAGTCTCAAACTGCACAAATGTGCGAAAACGTCTATTGTCTGTCTAGCTGTCTAGAAGGCCTGAAAACATGTCTAGGTATCCAAACACAGCTTCTCTGTGTAAATTGTCCTGCGGTAATACTTTGACCTAAAACTACAGGTTAAGAACGGCAGATCATGTTCTTGGGTAGGGCATGTCTACCTTGCTGTTTCGTAAAAACGTGTCCACAATGACTAATTGCCTTCGGTTATGTTGACTGCTATAACTGGTTTTATCCCATAAAACAACCAGCGTGAGTAATTGTTTTGTTTAGTTCCGAGGAGTCCAGCGCTCGTTGTCCACGGACAGCCGCAAAGTCAACTCCACCAGATGGCCTTCCGACGCACATTTGCGAAGTCGCCCAAATGCGATACGAGTGGTCGCCGGCGACGTTTACAAGAAGGCCACAGGATTCCGCCTGAACTCCATCCGCAAGTATGAAACGGAGATCAGCTTCGAGGCATCTTCGCCCCAACCGGACGACGACTCGGACAAGATTTCTCTGGACGTCGCTCGATCGCTGCCGACCACTCTTCCGGGCACTTCTGCGAGAAGCGATCTGGAAACCATCGAGGAGGACGAGCTGGCAGATCGCGAAGCTCAGGACGACCACGCTGCAAGGACCGCCGCGTCTCCAGTCAAGTCCCAATCCATGGACCCTCAAATGTCCTCGGCGGAAAGGCGGAAAAACTTCAAGGAGCAGAGGAAGCTTAGAGGGGTTGCCACAGAGGTATGGTTGGCTCCATGAATCATTCCTAATATTAGCATTTTAGCATATAAGTACTGCCGACGAACCGGTCGCGCAGATACCTCTTACTCGGCCCAGCACACTAGATCTGCGCCCTGACGCCGAATTTGAGAACGCCGAAAGAAGATCTGTACATCTAGAAGATCTATTCAGAAGATCTACACCATCCGATCCCGTGATTATCATTGACAAAGGTAAGAGTAACAAGGATTTCTCGACAAAACTGTATATATTGTAGGCGGTGACTCAGATGAAGCCCCAGCAGAACGATCTTCCCCAGAAGTTGTGGTCCCCGACATCAACGTCACGTATTTCGGCGATGGAGGAGAACTGTTCTTCGACGAGTTGAAGGTGAGCGAAGAACAGCTCCTCTCCGACATAGAAGAAGCCCTCGGCGAAGACGAGGACAAGGAGAACGTAGGCTTCCGGGAGCCAGATGATATGCAGTTCACCTTGAGACGTCGTTTTCCCGATACCATTGGAGTAGGTCTTCCATTGTTGAACTCATATTTCTACAAGTTCTTCTTCAGGGAGGCGCGGTTCCGACGATCCAGGTCTGCGACGAACATGGCATCATCGAGACCGATCGAAGAGGTGCGGAGGAGAGCGTGGACTTCGTCGTCTCGAGGAGGACCGACGCTACCGTAAGAAGGAAGATTGTAGGTCGCTCTCTCCTCATCCTCTTCTGATCCATCGTGTTTGTAGAGCATGAAGCGGCAGGATGGCGTAGACGAAGAGAGGAAACAGGACCGGCAGCCCTTCAAGGGATTCTTCCAGCGGAGACTGACCCAACGACTGGTCAAGAAGGAGAGCGAAGATCTCCGAGAAGCCGAAGAAGCGCCGGTTCCCTACGGTAATCGGTCGCCTTCAACGTACCACTGTAACCACTGAAAACCGTAATTTCAGTGCAGCCCTTTGCTCCATCCGCTACAATGAGGGTGCAGAGGGTAGCGTTTCACAAGGAGGAAGAAGTACGCTTTGAACAGGAGCCATCTACTCAACAACGGATTCCCATGGGCGGCTTTCCAGGAGTCAAGATCCGCGAAGCCAAATTCCATGGGCCTGAGCCACCGTCAGTTGAGCCTCCAGCGCTAAGGAAGCAAAGCCGCAGCAGTATCTTCCGACGAAAAATGAAGACCGTGAAGCAGGCAGTGACCTCCGCCGTGAAGTCGCTACTTGGCGTAAAGGATTTAGACCAGGTACTAGAGTGCTAGAGATGCTAGATTTACGGACTGGAGGGTTCTATGAGCGCATTTTTTCTTCTTGCTTCTTCTCAATTGAAGAAGAAGGAGAGCAAATGGGCCATAACACCGTTTGGGTCCTAAATTTACCATTTCTACTAGAGCTCCTGAGTGCTTTGCCTACCCGCTCCCGCATAGGCCCTGGTCGTGAACAGCAAAAGGCGGCGGAGATACACAAGGCAAGGAGTACTGTACGGAGAAGAGGACGAGGAGGAGGACGCCACCTCCATCGGAGAAGCAGCTCCCTTCGAGCAGAAAATGGAGGATCTCGACTACAGGCCGCTGTTTACCTGGTGGGTGACCTCAGTGCAGCTGATCATCGGCGTCCTTGCACTCATCATCTATGGCTTCGGACCCGTGGCCCTTTCCCGCGTTGAGGAGACCAAGTACGTGTACCATGTCAGCGGCTCCTACCGGCTCATCACTGTGTTCGACCACCCTAACTTGTGGTTTGGGCCAGCTTTCGTAAGTCAATTTTGGATTCTACTCGACCTCACGACCCCTTCTTCAGGCGGACCTGGTCCACGCGGGAGCGAAGTACGCGCCCTGCATGCGGCGGGACAAGAAGATCTTCGCGCAGATTGCCCAGGAGCGGGCCTCCGAACGCCAAACGGGCTGCTGCGTGATGAACGACCGTTCTGGGTGCTTCCAGACCTCGCCGGACTCCGGAGAGTGCGCCACAGGCTTCGCGGTCATGCACCACTGGAACAGCTCTGGCAAGGGCTTCAACGAGCGGCGTTCCGGACCCGTCTGCGGCCTCGATCCTCGAGTGTGCCGGGACCCTCCTTACCAGCAGATCCTTTGGCCTGACGACATCACACAGTGGCCGATATGTCGGAGGAACTCCTCCACCGAAGGCATCCGGCACATGAACTGCGAGGTCACCGGGAGGCCCTGCTGCATCCAGATGCAGGGCCAGTGCCGCATCACCACTCGGGAGTACTGCGAGTTCGTCAATGGCTACTACCACGAGGAGGCGCTCCTATGTTCACAGGTAAGGAGACAGGTCTTCTTCTGAAGAGATGTTGTGGACTAGAGGAACGTCTCATAAGGAGCATGTTTTCGAAGTTGCTTTCTCAGGTTGCTCTTCATCGGATCTATTTCTAGGTGAACTGTCTGCAAGAAGTATGCGGGATGATCCCGTTCCTCGACAAGGACTCGCCGAACCAGCTGTACCGCTTCTTCACGCCGATCTTCATCCACGCGGGGATCGTGGGCCTGGTGGCGACCCTCTTCATCCAGCTGATCTTCATGACCAGCGTTGAAAAGATGATAGGCTGGAAGAAGACCGCAGTCATCTACTTGGGCTCCGGACTTGGAGGATACCTTGCCAGTGCCGTCTTCGTTCCCTACATGGCAAGTTTTAAGTACCTTCTTCAATGGGAGATCGAGGACCATAGTGAAGGAATGATTTCTAATCAAAGCATTTCAGCCCGAGGTTGGACCAGCTGGATCTCAAGGCGGGCTCCTTGGGACGCTCATCGTTGATGGCTACTACAACTGGTATGCACCGAGGATCGTTCTCCTTAACTCCGGTTGTTGTAGGGACTTCACTCAAAACAAATGGAAACAAGTCAAGAACCTCATTGTCGCGACAAGTCTCTTCTTAGCCGTTGGATTTCTTCCGTGGGTTGACAACTACGCCCAGTGGTTCGGATTCCTCTACGGTATCCTCTTCTCCATAGGTAAGGGTTCATTCCTCGAAAACTGGGCATTGGCTAGGATCTGGGGAGGAAAATTCGACGCTAGCCTCAATATCACCCCCCTTCGCCATTTCAGTCCTCCTTTCGCCGTTCGAGTTCCCCAACGAGCCGGACCGCCGGTTCCCTTCGCTAGGACGGATAGCCGGCGTCTCCTTCGCCATCGCCGCCCTAATCCTCCTGACGGGCTTTCTACTGGCCATGTTCTTCTGGGAGATGTTCGAGATACCCGCCTTCTTCCAATACTTCAACTGCCTCCCCCTCATCGAGTACGCCATCGAACACACGTGCGACAACAAGGGCGTCGAACTCAAGAACTGGCTGCCCATCTAACTCCATGGATCTCGTGCCTTCTACTTATCTGTGATCGAAAACACTTCTAAATTGTAATAAGTTAGGATAAATGTAAATTAGTTCCCCTTGATGGACTGTCGTCAAAAAGCTTCTGGGTTACGGTAGAGAGCGGTGAGCTTCTGGGTTACGGTAGGTCTTGTGTACCAGGGGGCTGTGGACCGTATTCTCCGAAACACATTGACACCACAGCTCTGCAGATCAAAGCACAATCGTCTCAAGTAGGCCACGCATTCCCGAAAATAAACCACCCACGAAAGGAGCATCGTTTGCACCTGTCACCTCCTTCCTCTGTGCAACAACCGTCCGTCCGTCCCGGAAGCTCAGTGTACTGTAGGCTGGACGCACCCGAAGTGCGTGACTCCTGTGTATTGTCCTTCCAAGTTCGTGCCGCGCACATCTCAATCGCCCTGATCTCGGAATAGTCCTTCGAAACCGGGTCACGGACGCCCTAACTCGCGCAATCTCGCGGCAAACTGAGCGCTCTACTTCCAGCGATGGGCTGTTTCGCGTTTTTACGTCGACTCCTCCGGCCCTTGCTGGGCTGGGCCTTCGGCCTCACCGTCCTGCTCACCGCCATCTTCGGTAACTACATCATTACGCTCTTCCTCCCGCTCGTGCTCCTTGACAGGCATGTCCACTGGCGCCGGCTCATGGACCGCGCCATCAGCTTCTGGATGATGATTCCTATGGTGAGTGATCGAGAAGACTTCTTGTGCTTCAGTGACAACCTGACAGCTCAGATTAGAAGCCCAAGTAGTTGCTGGGATTCGTTAGAAGATGACCAGAGCCTTACTTTTTAATTAACAGAGATTGTTAGATTCTTATCCCACTTCTTGTAGACGTTCCTGGAGTTCATCTTCGGCGTGCGTTACCGCGTCACCGGAGACTTCGTCGACTTCGAGAAGCCAGCGCTCATCATCATGAACCACCGGACGCGTCTCGACTGGATGTACCTCTGGTCGGCGCTGTTCAAGATGAACCCGTGGCTGCTTACCTCCAGCAAGATCTCCCTCAAGGAGCAGCTGAAGAGTCTCCCTGGAGCTGGTAGGTATCGGCCTGTTTAATCTCTGTCAATCGTCTCCTTCAGGCTTCGGTATGGCCGCCAGTCAGTTCATCTTCCTGCAACGGAACGTGGAAGAAGACAAGCAGCGTCTCACCGAGGCCGTCGAGTACTACACGGGAGTCGGCGGCACTTACCAGGTTGGAGCCAGACGCGCAGTCCCCGGTAATGAAAGGCTTCAGCGCGCTTCAGATTCTGCTCTTTCCCGAGGGGACCGATAAGTCGCCGTGGACGACCCGGAAGAGCGACGCGTTCGCCAAGAAGAACGGCTTCCGCGCCCTCAAACACGTCATCTACCCGCGGACGGCTGGCTTCCTCCACCTGCTGGAGAAGATGCGGAAGGAGGAGTACATCTCCTACGTGTACGACGTCACGGTCGCCTACCCAACCAACGTGGTCCAGTCCGAAGTAGATCTGGTCCTGCGCGGGAG
This sequence comes from Steinernema khuongi, assembly GCA_016648015.1. Lineage (NCBI taxonomy): Eukaryota > Metazoa > Nematoda > Chromadorea > Rhabditida > Steinernematidae > Steinernema > Steinernema khuongi. The sequence continues at coordinate 8,771 of JADLIF010001888.1, read as the reverse complement.
GACGCCCGACGACGTCCACTTTGACTTCCGACGGATCGACATCGCCGACGTGCCCAAGTCCGACACCGAGCTCAACAAGTGGCTGAATGAGTGAGTGAGAGCCACATTCCTTCTCATCTCCCCTACTTTTCAGAATGTGGGTCGCGAAGGACGAACGCCTCGACCGGTACTACAGCCAGCCGAAGGAGAAGAGGAAGTTCGCTCCCAGCGGAGAGGGCCACGTTTGGGTATGCGATTCTAGTCCAAGAGGTCCCTTCTGACACTGGTGGTTTCTTCTAGGAGCGCAGGGACCCGAAGCAGACCTTCGCCAAGATCTTCGCCTTCTGCTTCTGGGTCTTCGTGGTCACCGTCTGGAGCTACCACATGTTCTTCCTTCGCTTCGTCCAGGTACCGTTCCCTCATCGCAGCAGTACTCGACCGCTTGGTTTCAGGTCGGCTTCACCTACTTCTTCCTCACGAGCGCCTTCCTGAACTGGAGGTACGGCGGCATCGATCGCATGGTCTACGGCCGCTTCGCCAGCTGGCGGGAGAGGCTCTCCTCCCGGATCGTCTAGGGTTTGCTGGAAGAGCACCTTCGGACGAGCATTCCTTTGTGTCTTCGCCCATTCGGAGCGCCATAAATTCCCTCTAGTCGACAGTCGGCTGGCCAGCAGCAAGGTCGCGCGCGCGTTCTTTGTCTTCCGCCTGGTGATATCGAGGAGGCGCCCTCGCGATCTCGTGATAAGAGCGGCGCCGCCTCGTCCTAGGAGGGGGAGACAGCATAGTAGACACTGTCTACTAGACAGACAAGGAGACAGAGACAGGAGGAGTTGGAGTTCGGGCTTTTGGAATTGCGAGGAAAGTGGCGGTTCTAAAGCATGTTTTAGCTGATTCGGGATCCACCCGAGATTGATGTGGCAAGACAACAAGTGGGATTGTCTTTTGAAGCATGATGACTAGGAAAAGAGAAGCTCAATTGGATAAGTTAGATGCAGACGAGCCCATCCAAAAGGAGAAGTCTGAAGTGTCCAATTGATGTCTTGGCAAACCGATTCGATATGGCGACGGAACGACCTTATCAAGAGTTCCCTTCACCAGCTTATGGAAGACGCTTATACTGTAGCATTCAGGTTCACAGTCCCGTTCCCATATCGCCGATGTTTTCCGAAGATCCGATTTCGTCTCAACCCTTGGATTTGGCAATCCTCCTCGGGGATACGGTGTCCGATCATCTCAGCTCGTGGCTCAAGTGTCTTTTAATCCCCAATTAGCCACTCCACCGTACGGCGCGCATTGTGGGCGACCGCCACCCGCCGCGTCTTCTTGCGGATCGGTTTCGCAAAAGAAACAATCGAGGACGACACGCGTTTCCGTGACCATAAATCGTCTCAGCGGGCGCCGACTCGGGTCAACGATGGGGACAAAGGGTGCGAGGAGATCAGAGGACGCGCCCAGATGGCCTCTCGAGGAGTAGCACCTCTCGTGGGAAACCTTTGTGTCCGGAGTCGCACCTTAGGCACCTGCGAAGACGAAGTCGCACCTCCAGCGCTCGGAGATCGCACCCGCTCGATGGTGGGAAAGCCATTAACACGGGGTACGGTAGCATTTACGAAAATCAGAGGTTAGCAGGTCCAGGTTGAAGGGGGTGTTTGAGGTCCCTGTAGGGCTTTCAGCGCTGAAAAATGTTGTCTGGATACAGTCCTTGAGGAGGGATGTCGAGAAGGCAAAATTGAAGTCCTAATAAATGGATAAAAGAAGAAATATTCGGTTCTGAGATCATCGTAATGAATGTTAGGCTACTTTTAGATATCAGTGCCAGTAAAAAAGAAGTTCTCTCCTGAAGAAGAAAAGAAGATGATCCTGATGTAGCTTATACACGGGTCAGTTGGACAGGACAAGTTTGGAGCAAACACGTGCCAGCGGTACTCCAAGTGTAGCTGAGATTGTCCTCCGTCCTGCAGACATTCTCCTGTCTGCAATCTCCTGTCTCTCCATTTTAGTCTCGTCTAGGCTGTCCAGTCTAGAGAGTTTTTTAATGTCTTTCCCCCGTTGCGCCCTGTAATGTCCCTGCCTTTTGTTTCTGTCCCTATCCTTACAACACCTCTAGGGTCTGGAGCCTAGGCCAGTCCGTCCCATGTCTCTAGTCCTGTACATATCTCCCCATCTCTAGTCCTATCTGTCTCGCACGTTGTTCGAGGTCTTTGGTGCTCTAGGCTCACCTGCGCCAACCTCGCGGCCCTTCCCGGGTTCCCACGAGTCACCACCGGAAGCGAGAGGATCGTCGCGCCTCTAAAGTGCACGACGGCCATGTTGCGACGTTGAGACGCGTCCGTCGACGCTCCTTTGTCTGCGGCGACGCTCGAGGCGTCCGTCGGCTCCTCACGGCTTGCGCGATGATGAATTGGCGACGGCCGACGCGCACAAGAAGTACCGAGTTGCAATTCGCGCGAAAGTTCACGGGAAAGGGCGCGTCTGATCGTCCCGACGTCGATCGATCGGCTGGAGCCTCGGAAGAATCGATCCGATGGGCCGAGGGGGGAGGTAGTGCTGTACTAAAAGTTTCTGGTAAGCGGCTCGGACTAGAAGTTTGGGTGTTCTGGAATGAAGTTTGGAAGGTTCTGGAATCCGAGGATCATCCTTTAGCGAATTGGATGGAATTGGATCGAATAGAAGTTCAATTCCTAGCATCCATTTGGAATATGCCTATACGACCCCTACACCTCAGAGGCCCCGCTCCTCACGGTGATCAACACGGAGGAATCTCTTTCGGCCTCGTTTTGACCTTCTATCAGATGACAACAAGGCTTTAAAGTCGGATTTTATGTCTTCTCGCTCCTCATGGGACGAAAGCAGAGGCACCGACGTCTTCTCTCCTTTTGTACAACAATAACTTTCATCACAAGACGTCCAGGGGTAGAACCGGGCCAAAAAGTCTCTCTAGTGACGCTGTTTCCAGTTTAAGATCGAGTTCCAGCAAAGTGAAAGTGTCGTTTCCAGTCCCTTGGACCTTCTCGAACTGGAAGGGACCTCTAGAGGACCATATGCATCGAGATGAATGCCTCCAAATATCCAATGGGACTGTTCAAATCCCAAACTCTCCTCATATCCATCTCCTTGTCTTCCCCTTACCGTACCCTCTCCCCACGCTGTCCCCTGCTCAACTTCCTTCGTTCGCAACACGCGTTTCAACTTCGGAGAACGGGTTCGAGGCAGCAGCCAACCGGTTTCCCTCTTCTCGGCCTTCTTCCCGCTCCTTTATGCTAATTCTCGGACATGTCCAGCCGGGGACACTTCCGGGAACGGGCTTCCCGGCTCGGCTAGCCCGGGAAGACGCGCGGGAAGGCGTTCCCGGATTCGGTCCGCCTTCGCCCTCCGAGGGCGGAGGGCGCCCTCGCTCGCGCGCGCGATGGACCGTCGCCGCGGCGTCATTTGCAGTCGAAGCACGGTCGCCGATCGGTCGCTCCCTCGCGCCGCCGCTGTTCTTCGCTGGGTATGCCTCTCAGTCGTGCCTACGTTCGGTCCATGACTAGATCCATACTCAGCTAAGCGCACCGGCCCTGCCCAGCCGTGCCTCGCCATTTGTCACCTTTTGCTGGGATACAGAGCGTCAGCCCGTGTTGGAACGTGTATCACAGTGGAATGTGACGATTGGGGTCGCGCCGTCGTCGTCCGGAGCACCCGGAGGAGGAAGAAGAAGGTAAGGCTGGATAGAGTGGTCCATGGAGCCGACGTTTACTAGCCGGAGGGAACGGTTTAGAGCCCAAGTTCTTCTTCTTCTTCTTCCTGACCAATTTAAACAAAAGAAAAACAAAGAAAAAACGGCGGTTTCTTCTTTTGTCGTTCCCTTTCGTCGTTGCCTTCTTTATTCTACTACTCAAAGAGCTCCTTCAAATTTAAACCCCAAAAGAAGAAGGACAAGGGCCATAAAACGGTTCCGTTCGGCACAAGGCTACAGGTAAGGAGGGCAAAGGTCTCATTTGCATAGGGCGCCGATGGTCCCAGGGTCACAGGTTCAGATCGACGGAGAGATTGGAGGCGCAGTCGATGTCGATTGTCTTTGTAGAAGCGGCGAGTTCGCCTCCCGCGGAGCCGGTATCGGCGGCGCGCGACTCTGTTTTGAAGGCCGCCAGCCCCGCCGCGATCGATTGGAACGCGAAACTGACGACGCCGAAGACGCCGATCGCCATCCGGTAGTCCGTCTCCTGCAACACGGCGTCGTGGGTGGTCCGGACGAGTACGGTAGCGTGGAACGCGGAAGGGTTTAGGAGTGTTGTTGTTTGGGGTGTTAAACCGTTGTTTATTTGTGTCGCTTACGGTAGCGACGTCATATTTGGATTTTAAAGTCCCAAGTGGAAAAAAGTGGGAAAAATGTGACCTTTGCTGCAAATGCCACACTGCCGTAGAATGGGATACGGTGGTTTGGAATGTAGCATTTGGATCGGTCGTTTTGTTGACTTCTTTGTTTGTTTAAACAATTCCTTCTTTTTAGTTTCCGATTTGCCCGATTGTTTCAAAATTAAATTGCATATATCAAGTGATACGGTAGCGATATCGAATTTTAAATATGTAACAATGTCGACCTTTTTTGTCACTTTTGAATGTTTTTTTATTTAAAAATCAGCAAAAAACGTTAGCATGACAACGCACAATTTTAATAAACCGGAGAACAAAAACTAAAAGATGAGAAGAAAATCTTTAAAAAAATAAATTTTATTTATGATTTATATCCCTTTTTTTACTTTATTTGACTTAAAAATAATACGGTATTAATAATGTAGTATTTAAACATTGAATGACGGACACTTCTGGTGCTTTTAATTTAAAAATGATTTTTTCTCTCATTTTTTCCTCTATTTAAATTTTTTAACTTAAAAAATAGCTAAAATACGATAACAAACATGCAGAATTTGCACAATAAAAACGGTCCTCTTGGGTCATCTTTTTGCACTCCAACCCTTTGTTCCAAACCCTTTGATGTTGCAATGTACGGTACCTGCGCGGAGGCGACGATCCACACGCCGAGCGTCCTTGAGGCGGCGGAGACGCCGAGCGCCGCGGGCACGAGGCGCCCTCTGGCGGCGATCTGGGAGAGCGCGAGGAGCCGCAGGAGGCAGACAAAGAACTTGGCGGCGGCGATCGCTGAAACGGAGAAGAATGAGGCGGAGGCGGAAACTGGATTTATGGGCATCTGGGAGGCCGTGATTCGTCGGTAATGACGGCGATGCGCTAAATGGACACCTGAGGGGCGAAGCGGAGGGAACCGGTCCCGGACGGACAAACAGGCGCGTTGATTTATGCCCGAGTTTGGCGCTGCACGTGTAAGACGGTCCTGAGCTGCAGGGAGACGTCGCTCTAGGACCCGGAGTGGACGGAGAGGTTCTGCTCATCTGGATCTTCGCATGGCTCTACCGTATACCTTGGAAATGAAGGTTTCTATGCGCCTGATTGATTCTAATGGGATTTCTGATATGCTCAGTTACCGTATCCCTTACCCTTCTGACCCAGGTTCCAAGACTACTCGCCGGATCAAGAAGGTGTTCCTCGTGTTGTTGACCACCCCCAACATAATCCCCTTGCCCCTTGACCGAAAGAACGCCCCAGTTACCGTACCCCAGACGAGCCCCTCCCTTCAATTATTAGATTAACAGACCGTCGAAGAGGACGGCGCCAAGGAGCATCGCCGTGGCCGCTCCACTCGCCGCGCTTGCCACAAGAAGGAAGACTCGGTCGGCGGAGAAGACGAAGGGTAGCGCGACCAAGTAGCCCGCCAGCTGGCAGCCTAAAGAAAGCTTTAGGAAAAGTCGTCTTCTCGGGGGTACCTGAGAGGATAAGCAGTTCCCAGCCCCAGTGGAGTCCCAGTTGGGTGGGCAGGTGCTGGATAACGAAGTGGGCGACGGAGCTGATGGTCCTGGAAGGGAGGATGAGGACGTCAAGTAGCATGGACATACAGAGCAAGGAGCTGTAGAACGTCGGTCCAGCAGATGGAGTTCTTGTCGCGGACTTTGGGGTCGTCTTTCGTGTGCCTGAAGACGAGTGGCGCCACCTCGTGGCCAGTGAGCTCCTTCATCTCTCTGAGGAAGCTGTTCCTCTTGTGGAAGCGCTCCTTCTCGACGAGCGAGTGGAAGTCCTCGCGCGCTTTCCTGGAACGCGGTTTGGGTCAAATGTTGTGAAGGATTATATAGGGCAAAAATCCAAGTAAAAAAGCAAAAAAGAATCCAAGTAAGGTGGCAGGACCAGAGAGGACTCTTTTGAAGATCGCCATGGAGTTGTTTTGAGGTTTACGATATCTTAAGTTACCGTACCCCCTTCTTGACCCTACCTTTCCATCCCATACGTATCCCTTACAGTGCTACAATATAAACCTGTTCGGATAAGCGTCCTATAAACCGAGATCTTATCTCGTCCAAGTCCAAGATCGAAGATTGTCTTCTAAGGAGGACCCCAGAAATTCCCTCCCTCTAGCTGAAGCCAAGGCACTCAAATGTAACATTGATAAACAACTTCTTTATGACCGTCTCCACCCTTCTTCAGCAGTTTCTAATCCGCCACAGGCGCCCTTGTTTGGTCCTGATACAACCTTTGTTCCCACTTGCAGAGGCCTGTTCGGATCTTCGGTGTTTTCGGTTTCGGCACCAGGCGTGTTGCGCAACGCGCGCAGATGCGCGGCAGAGCGCAGCTGTGGACGCGAAAACAACCCGCTAAGGTCATCGGCGGAAGCTGACGCGCAACAGATTGTCCGACCTCGGCAGCTGTGATGGCGCGCGGGACCAAGTAGCCAAGGTGCGGAAAGCGTCCTCCGTTTGCCACGGGGAAGGGAAGAAGGTGGAACTTTCCTTTCTACGCTGGCAAAGTGTGACCTCCGGATGGCATCAACTGTGCAGACCAGTGGCTGTACATGTAGAACAGAGGAACATAGGAGAACTAGGACTCTCACGCTTATAATCTGATCTCCGAAAGAAGGAGAAGTGTCCAATCTACAGAGCGCCCTCTTTGGCGGTGTCCAAAAAAGCCCTGAAGTGCTAATATTATGACATTCTTGTACGGCAAGCAGTAGATGCCTAGGATTATCGAGAGTCCGGAAGCCAGAAGACACCATTTTCAGAGCAAGAATTTGGATTGGCCAAAAAATGACCCTTAAGTTGAGCCAGTCCCCTTACCAGGCACTCCAGAAGGCGACCACGGCGAGAAGCAGTCCACTGGCCAGCAGCGAGAATCTCCAATTCACGTCGTAGTAGATAGTGACGGCGGTGGCGAACGTGGCGACGAACTCGAAGCCCCAGAAGTTGTGGAGCAGGAAGGGGTGCTTCCAGGGGACGCTCCAGGAGAGCACTAAACTAGGGTTGTTAAGCAGAGGAGGGAAACTGGTAAGATCGTTCTTGTTTGACTTACGGAGCTTGACGGCGGCCATGACGACGAATCCATGCGAGAGCCCGACGATCGCGTTGAGAACCAGGAACAGCCAGAAGAAGGGGACGAAGGAGAGGAGGAGAGTGACGATGCCGCTGAGGGCCGCGGCGATCACGAGGATGTTCTTGAAGCCAAACCTGAAGAGATTCTATCTTCTGGGAGACACAGCGAGACATACTTATCGGAGAGAAGATGGCCGAAGCAGAGGGAAGGAGCCATGAAGACGAAGTAGGCGATCTGGGGGGTGAACTTCATGATGCCGGCGGTGCAGAAGAAGTCCAGCTGAACTCAGCGGTTACTGTACATCTACAGAAGTTTTGTTTATTGGTTGGACTTCTCATGGCTCAGATGAGATATTCCTTATGTTTTCCCTTTGAGACCTTATCCGGCCTTGTCTACGCCACCTTATTCAAGACAAGGAAACCTTCCCAAGCAGCCCTATCAGAACATACGCCTAGCTGATGTATTTTTACAGTAAATCGCCCCTCGCCTTTCCAGAAGCCCTCAGCGTTGCAAATCCTTTTTCCCTTAGCGCCCATAAACCTTCTAGGGTGTGTGAGTCATCCCCTGCACCGCCCCCTGGGAGTGTAGTAGCCGCGGCCAGGTTAAACACCTCGGGAGACCTTAATGAATCGGGAGACCCTGACAGGCTGCTGTCAGCTGCTGTCGGTCGTCACAAAGAGTTCGAGTTCAAGGCCAGCCGTGTTCGCGCCCAAAACGAGACTCCACTTTGGAATTTGTGATTTCGAATCTGTGCTTAGAAACTGACTATCAAGTGGTCTTTCAGCTTCCGCAATTGGAGAATTTGTTTTGGTTAAACATCCCTCAATGAAGAATCTAGCTTGCAAATTGGATTGTCCGTCAAATAACCCAAAGCTCTCAAAGATAGGTGCGATCATTTAAAGGTGAAACCTTTGGTTTTTGAATTTTCGTTCAACTATTCTGTGACAACTGGACGAGATAAAGTCGATGATCGCAGGGGGATTCGAACCCGTGACCTTTTGCGTGGTAATTGGTAGACTGGAGGTCGTGGGTTCGACCCCCACTGCGGGCATATCTTTTTTTCGGTTTTCTTTCTAGTCGAAGCAACAAAGAACTCGAGAAATGCATTTTTGGCGGTAATCGGTAGGTTGATCCTGCACAAATCTTTTCAATAAAAATAACAACTTCTACACCAGTGGGATTCGGACCCGAGCCAAGTTATTTCCATACGCTTCCTTCACCTTTCAAGAACGCTATGTAAGTTAAAAGTCGCTGCGCTATAGTCGGAAGCTGAGCGAAACGCGTTCGTCGTGGGATCCTGGGACAGCAACGACGCGAATCTTTTGATGCCGGAAGAACTGCTGATTGTTCGGCGGGTTTCCATCGCTTCGGAGAGCGCTTGG
>JADLIF010001887.1:0-15217 GCA_016648015.1 Steinernema khuongi | reverse complement strand
TTTTGTCTTTTGGGATTTTCAAACCAATTACACAAACGCTCGAAATTTGCGAAAAACTCTAAAGTATGTCAACCAGGTACTCCCGTCACGAGAACCCGGAGGAAGCTCATTTGTGCACCGAGTATACAGAACAGTTGGGTACACATAATGAAGATATTCGATTTGCGACAAGTTTAGTTCTTGACAATTCTTGACAAATGTTTTTTTCTTGAAACTTCAGGAGAGCAAAATTATGAAAACAGCATTTTCTTTATCTCCGCAAAATTTACGTTCATTTTTGTTGTTCTTCCTGGACAGTTTCTTGACTCCTTGACAATTCAAGCATCTTCTCTATTTCTCTAATTTCTCTGAGTGAGATTCGATATCCTTTTTTCTTAACCACACTACCGATAATTGGCGTTGATAATAGGGTTTGTATTTGTGGTTGGTTTCTAAATGTGCAGTATACTATTTTTTTAAAACGATTATTTTAAATTTCACTCTATTCTCATTTAACGTGGGCATTTATTGATTCATGGTCGATCTATTGTTTTCCTTTTTCTCTTTGGTTTTGCACAAAATTTTTGTACATAATATCATACGACTAAATTTTTTTAATAAGGCAAATTTCTCCGGTTAATAATTTCCTCGCCCGATTACCTAGCGTATCTCAAAATAAAGGGACGTGATGCGTTGACGCCTTCGAAAAAATGTATATTTTTCCATAGTCCATATTTTTGAAACGACGTTTGTAATGTTTTATTTTAATTTATTTTTTCAGATTTTTGTGGCAAACATCACAAAATAAAATCTGTTTCTAATCTCCGATTAATGATTTTACCGTCTGACCACCTACCGTACCTCAGAGCGAAGGGCATCATGCTGGCCACGTGACTCCTGGATGCATGCATGCCTCCGAAAAGAACATTGCCAGCGGAGGTGAGAGAGATCAGAAGGAGAAGTCCGAGGACAGGACCTGAGAAGGCCATCGCGGTCCTTCGGAATGTGGCGGTAGCCTCTGGCTGTTTACCCTCTTCGGCTGATAACCGCGTCTCTACCGATAATGTCCTGTTTGTGCCAGCTCCGCCGGTTTGTTGTGATTGAAAGGGAAAACACGAGCCCGTCTGATAGCGAGACACTTCTGGAGTTTGAAGTCTGCTCCGATATGCGTTAAAAAACAGATCGTGGCAAGACGCAGACGGGCTAATTTCAATCTTCGCTATAGCGATCTACGATCGTCTAGATTAGAGAGCCTTGGGAATCCGTTACTGAGAATCTTATACAGTAGGCTGTGTCAATATTTTTGATCCAGATAGAACGAAACCATTGGCGGAAGGCGGAGGGAGCCAGCTAAAATGCGCATCATTTTATCCAACATGGACAGAAAAACCAAGTTGTGGTAAGTATATAGCAAAATGCTTACGATATTCCACGATTGCCGAAGATGACGGCAAATTTTTGAAGCCTCAAGTCACTTCTTATAAGAACCTCTACACAAAGCCGACTGATTCTCTGTTTGAGACAGTAGATATCAGAAGTGTGCGGAAGTTAAAATTTTAACTTCCTTGTTCGGAAGTCGGAAGCTCAAAAAACCGGAATTTTTGGAAGTCGGAATTTTTCAAGTCAAGTTCATGCAAAATGTTTTTTCCGGGGCTGTTTTTGTGGGTTTTCTGTAAGATTTCATGTTTTTCTCTTTGCAGAATACGCTGTAAAAGGCGTGGAATACATGTAGCCTGCAGTTTAAAAATTCAATTTCCGTTCCGGATTTTCAGTCATTAATACCAAATTCGGAAGTCGAAATTCCGCACACCATTGGTAGATATCATTGTAGCCATGTAAATGTAGCGAAGCCTAAAAGTATGTACCTGTTTTAATTAATCAGGAAAAGCATTTTTGTGAAGTTCTTCCTTATTCACCCGCTGCTTTACTCAGGGAATGATAACTGTTCTCGTTCACGTTGGTCGGACGTGTGAGCTTTACCACTTGGGTTGAGAATTATTTCAAAGTGTATTAAGGTATATTAAAATATTGCACTGCGTTTTAAAGCTGTGCATATCCCAAGAGTCAAAAATCGAAATAAATTTATCGCTTCTAGGAAATAATTTACAAAGAAGACAGAATAGATTAGGCTCACAAGTCGGTGAGAAGAAGACAGATTGAGCGGAGCGCACAGAGCTACAGTATCCCGGGGACGGAAATATACAGACAAAGGTGAGGAATCCCTCAGTACATTAGCATTTCTTCGGGCCGAGCGTGGTGGGACCCGTAGAGGTCAGCGTCGTTGCAGCGCCGGAGGCCGCGGCCAGGACTCCGCGTGGGAAGTGCGCCGCAGTCGTCGCGGGACCGCCCAAGCCGGGGGCTCGCGAGGTTTCGGCAGGCTCCATTGACCGAAACCGGGCCCATGGGCGACGGAGATTCCGGAGCGAATCGGCGCAGCGTGGTGGCGGGAGGAACCGCTGGAAGCTGTCTGTCGACGTTCGCGCAACACCTGAACTTTATATTCAGAACTGGAATTTTTGGTCATTCTCGTCTTTCAATTTCGTAAAACAAGAAATTTAGCTGTTTTGATAATAATGGTTTAACGCGCTTTGGTGCCGACTTGCTTGAGTTCCACGGCGATTTTACGTGTATTTTTAAAGTATATTATTTTATCCATTTTCATTGTAACAATTGCGTACTGAGAACAACTTTACATGTGCAATTTTTGAAGAATAATGAAAACCTCAAATTCCATAATTTTCCATTGTCTGTGATTTGGAAAATTATACGAGAAAATGACACCTTCTTAATGTGTTTTTTAATGTGCGGCACCAAAATTAATGTGCTTAAATAAGTGCAAAATTGTTGGAGGTATGATTATTGCGCTATTTTAGCGATTCTTTCTTCAAATTATTCCCGAAAAATTTTTGGACAAATTTTCTTCCGTCTAATAGATTTTGTTTTCCAATCGGAGATTTAATTCATTTTTACCAGTCTTTTTAGCGCATTCTTGAAGCTCGATTTTTAACGCTCCCGATCCAAACAGGTTAAAGCATTGCGTTATTTTCGATCAGCTTGTTGGCATATTTTTTAATTTTTGAGAATGCCTCGTGAAACCCACCTGTTTGAGTTCGGAGGCGAGTAGAGCTGCTCCGGGATGAGGGGGCACTTGGGTCGTCGGCGGAGCCCTCCGAACCAGGAAGCCTTGGAGACCGTCGGTCGGTCCCGAAGCGAATTCCAGAACTGGCGCAGCTGTCGTCCGATGGAGGAGGCCCCCTTGGGGGCGTTTCCGGGCGTCGAGGGTACTGTAGGCGCGGGACACATGGTAGGACTGTCTCGGGAGACTGGTATATCGGTTCGGGACTCGCTCGGGTCCTGGGAAGGCCGTGGCGCGGAGACACGGGGTTCTGTCGTCGAAGTCGAGGAGGTTCGTTCGCGCGTTGCGGGACACGTTGGCGTACGCGGGGTCCTGCAACGGTGGGTGTCTCGCAGGGATACGGTATGTGGGGTTAGTGCTGGTGATACGATGTCGCGTAAATCGACGATCCATGCGGTGAACGAAAAATCGTCCCAGGAACCGTGCAAGGTTGATTTTATGCCATGCAAGCTTATTCGGACTGGTAGAAGTCAGACGTTCGGAAGATTTTTTATGTCTTATCCGACGTTTAATGGCTATTATAGATTTACTCTTAATGTTCAACACACAATGTATTGGATGAACGTCTGACCTTTCCCAAAAACATGCAACATACATTTTTGCACACATACTCTCCATTCCCACTTCAAATGCCACAATCTCAAGAGCATTCGAACAAACCTGTACGTTCCGCTGGATTGTGTTCCCGTTAATACTACAAGTAAGGATTTAATTATTGTTTTGGTACCCGTAAAATGATCTTTGTGAAAGTATGTGCCCAGGGTACTGTAGTGTCATGTGCCTCTGCTGTGCGTTGAGGGACCAGACAGCTTTCTAGACAAAGCGGAACCGGTCCCAACGGGAAAGAGAAATGGAGGAGAACTTACTTTGTAATCACGACGGCGTTTTCTTCTGAAAGAAAAGAGTAGAGTACCGTAACCACCGAATAGAAGGCATTCAGCACAGCACGCCATTACCTGACAGTTGACGATATTTAGGGTTACATACAACGTTGAGGGTAAAAGAGGTCCCGAGAGGGGAAGTGTTCTTTCAAAAATTAAAATTTCTGATGTGTATTTTTGTATGCGGAATTCATGGAAAACGTTTCTGATGACGGTGGCGACCGAAAGTGTTGGACTTTTATAGTAGTGTCAGAACAGTTATTTAAGCGGAACATTTACCTATTATTCAAAATAAAAGTATCTTTGGACGGCGAATTTAGCTCCGTAAGGCATTTTCCCCCATCCGGATAATTTTGAAATAATTCATAATTTTTGTGGAACTACTTCAGCTTCTTCCGACCTCTATTCATTTCCTTCATCTCCTGATGGCTCCTCCAACACAGCACACGAGGTTAGCGCACTCAGAGCAGGCATGGCGTACCGTAAGCATCAAAGGGCTTGACCGGCTCACGTCGGGACACCGCTACTGTAGTCCCGCAGCTAACGGCTTGCGCGGGACGCCGCTGGTGGGGTAGTGTTTTGCTGCTCGCGGCGGGAGCCCGAGGCCGAGAAGCGGTTCGCGCCAGGGAGTGACCGAAGCAGTGGGGGGCTAAGCATAAGCGGTTATCAAAGCACCAAAATTGAATAGGAGATACAAAATAGAAGGTATGCAAAAGGCTAGGAGAAAAGGAGCTTGGAGAAAAGCTTTATTGAAAAGGCATTTATGTGCGCAAATATTAAGGTCTGCTACACAGCTAGGTTTCTTGTAATTTTTTAGGGTCATACGGCGAACAGCACAGAAAGGAGGGCCACATGCAGCGATTAGCCCAAACGATTTTTTCTTGTCATGCACTATTCAATTCTTACGTTTATTTTATTTTTATTTATTTTTATCCTTTTGGCAGTTATTCTTTGCTACATGGAGGATTCTTCTCATTTTGGGGATCATTGCTGGAATTTTATACACCCAAAAAGCGTCCGAAATTGCGAATCTTTTGCTGTGACAGATATTGGCGAATTACCGGACATCACTCCAATCCAATTTTGACGGGTACTGTATAGACCAATTTCTCAATCATTAGCAAAATTTTTGCAGTCTGAATGTCGTGACCGTCCGAACCCGGCACTGTCTTATAACAAATCTGTCTTATAACATTTCGCTTCTATGTGTATCATTGATGAATGTACATTTTTAAGTCTCATTAGTTTCCCTCCTATCCTCCTCTTTTCTCTTCCAATTTTGTTTTGTATCACTTTTCTTTTTTGGTCCTTTTTTGCACAACCAGAAGAAGCAAAGCAGAAGCTGAGTCTCCGAAACACGAAGCGAGACACTTACCGTCTTCGCTGACGTTCACTTGGATGACGCTGGGCTGAACTGGAGGGTGAGGCTCAGGCTCGCTCAGTTCTGGCTCGTTCTCCGACGACGGACTACTGTAGGAGCGCGGGAGATCGGAGTTGCTCCAGGAACCGGACGAGTCCATCTCCTTGTGACTGTCGTAGTCGGATGTGGCGAACTGGTGCTTGGGCACAGGGGGAGAGACGAACACATCCTCCGAGAGACGGGGCCGTCCTCTACCGTACTTGCTGTCCGGATCCTTCTTCTCCTCTTTCTTCTCCTGGATACGGTAGATGGCGTCCAGGGACTTCTCTGTGGGTCGAGGCTTGTCGCGACGGTGCGAACTAAAGCCGGAAACCCCGCTGGAGGAGGTCGCCGACGAGAGGGTGCAGACGCTCCTTCCACGGCTTCGGAGGTCAGTGGACGACTCGGGGCTGTCGTCCGAGTCGCTGAACGTGCGACATCTCCTGGACTTTCGTTGGAAGCTTGGTTGGGGTTGGGGCTGTTGAACCGAGATGGAGGATGCGAGCTTAGCCAGCTGCTCGACGTCAATCTGCTTGGAAGCTCTGAAGGAGCCCTGTTAGAAACGGTCACAAACTATGACTTTGCTGCATTTAACGCAATATTTCACTGCATTATTTTGCCCCCTTGTCGGGTGTCAATCAGATTTTCCCAAGGGAACATTTGGTTTCAGCTGCAAATTTTTGCAAATAATCTCACTACTCTCGATACGTTTGTATTAAGTGTAATAATTACTATTTGAATAATAAGTGATTTTTGCATTGGCCTTAGAAGTACGTCAATGAATTCTGTAGTTTCCATCGTCATATTTTTTAAGTAGTGAACCTTTCGTATCCATTTCGTAGTCATTTTGCAAAACTTGATTTTCCTTATTTTGAACTCAAATTTTTCAAAACTTTTCATGAATTTTTGAATTGTAGGACCCAGTTCAATTTTTATGCTATTTACTGTATTTTTATCTTAAATGCGCTTTTTATTTTTATTTATTTGGGTTTGTCAACTAAATAAAATTGCAAATGAATTTAAGTATAATTTATAATTCAGTTAACGAACCAAACGATATTTTTTGCAAATTTCAAAATTTTGGTTCTCATTTACTTTTTTTGATAAATTTTAATTTTTGATTGCCTATTTACTGGAGTTCCCTGACTTTATTTTGCCATTTAGTCCTTAGGCTTATAAATAACCGCATTTTTCCATTTTTAAAAATTTCCAATCGGAAGTGCCTCGGAAGCTGTATTTCAATTTTTTCCTTTCAGCATTTTTTAGTCTTTACAACCGAGATAAAGGAGGCCAGCTTCACCAGGTTCGCGATGTCGGTCTGCTTTGGCGGCTTGTTAACTCACAAGCAGCGCATAAAAATCCGTACTTTTCAATTTTTTTGTCAATGTTATTTATCTTATTTTGCCCTTTGTCCGATAAGCTTTTCTGGCTGCGACTTACTGGCTGTTGGCCTGCTGCACGGCAGCGGCGATGATCTGCGTGAGCGCGGCCGGGTTACTGTAGATGTCGCTTCCTGGTGGTAGGACGCACGTTTGGCTGCGTGGGATCTTGTCAGCACCGCCGTAAAGCGCGGCAAGGGAGCGGGCGCTCGTCAGCTCAGGGAGCTTGGCGACGAGCATATCCAGCGCCACGAGGTTGATGATCATGAACCAGCAAGGCGTTTTCATGGGGTCGATGCCTCCGCCGTCCTTTACTAAGGCCACCCGCACGCAGGTCTTCAGCAGGAGGTGCTTGGCCTCTTTCTGTAGGTCCATTACGCTGTTCTCCAGGCACGCTTTGAAGCGCCGCATGTCGAAGATCTGAAGGAGAACGGTTGGAGACCTTCAGGGATCTTGGCTTCAGCGAGTTGGCTTTTGAATTCAAAGATTTTATGCGAGGAAACCATGGTTCCCCTGAGTTCCACTTGCCTTAAGGACCTGTTCGTCCTCATTGCCGCCCAGGTGGGTCTTGAGACGACCTTGCATGCGGACCAGCCGCTGGCTCATGCAATTGTTTCGTGTGTCCTTCCAGCCCTGGACGAAGATGGGCGTCGAGCCACGCGCCATCGCTTTCACATTCCCTTGGTAGTCCATCTTGATGATCACCCCCTGCAAGCGGTCAGTCTTAATCCCCGATTGACAGTCTCAAGAGGGACGCGCGCCTCAAGAGCCTCGAGTGACCACAAACACTCAGAGGACGTGCGGGAAAACAGTGAGGCTGTCGAGCCACCACCAATGGAGTATATTTGGTTAACGTCGAATCAAATATCAAGGTTTGACATGCACATTTTTGAACATTATTGAAAATTAGATCTGCAAGCAAAACGGCGGATTTTTCATCGGATTACGTTAAAATTTTTACGCCATCGATTCACCTATTGGCATATGGGGTAATACCAAATTTTCACAATATTCTGCCATTTAAGACAAAAGTCGGACACTTATTTTTTAATTGTCCTTCTTAAATCGGACATTAGAGGTTCAAATTTTTGAAGGTTTGTAAAGAATAGTCAACACAGCTCTCCAAAATGTTAGGTTAAAACTTTAAGTTCTTATTTTTGTTGTCTTTTGCGTCAACCGAAATCCAATGAATTCCAATAACAAATTTTCCGGAGTCTTTCGGTTGTGTTATTTATTGTTAGCATATTTCTAAGCAATTTATCCAAGAATTTCTAAAATCAAAGAATAAAAAAAGAAAATAGAAATGAGACTGAACAATTTGTGATTTTAAAATTCCAGGAGGGTTATGTTACGTGCGAAAAATTTCAAAACTATTTTAACATATTTTTTCACTAATTTTTTTCATATTTTTTAATTTTGGTCTTTAACCAGCATTTCACCTGAATCTTTTAACACGAAAATTTTAACACCTTTTCATCAGGAGGAGCATGACAAAGACCTTGTTTATGCCTACAAATTATAAAAACTTGGTGTTTGGGGTCTTCACCAAATCTTCAATTTTCTGCTACTAAAGCCTGGATTTTTTCTGAAAGTTAACCTCCTGATATTTTTAAACAAAAAGTTATTTTCCACCATTTTACCAAAATTTTTTACCAAAATATGTAAAGCACCTGAAAGTATCAGGCCAGTCCAAATCGAAAATCCACTCACGTCGCCGATCTTGCTCTTGATCTCCATGGTGTAGTCGTCGCGCGCCGAGTTCGGGAAGTGGTTAAACCCGAGCGTGCGTCCGTCGAACTCCTCGTCGCTGCCGTCGACGATGAGCGTCGTCTTCCGGAGGTACGCCTTGGCCACTCGCCGCGCACGCTCCATTACCATAACTTTTCCCCAGATTTCGTCGTCCAGACGATTCTCCGACAGTTTCGAGAGCACTTCGGCAATGTGGTCCTGCAACGAAAAACGTGTGGAACTGGGGCAGTGTACAAAGGATGATTGCAAATTTTTTAACAGTAAAGTAAAGAGAATTATTAAGAATAATAGCCACCTGGAATGTTCATTCAACAATATTGTAAGTGTCAATGTTTTCCCTGAGCATCCCACTAGTAACTTCAAAGAAGGCCAATCTCACTTGATCAATGAGTATTCTTGCTAGATTCCGCGTACTAAAAATATTGAGTACCAGATAGAAAAATATCGGACTATCTTTTATACATCTTGGAAAGTGAGCTGATTATCATGTTATTTTAAATTATGGATACGGTAAAAATATTTTCCAAATCTGTAGCGCACTAAAATGTTTTTTAAACAAGCAGAAACTTTAAACAAGGAAATTTATCCTTAAATAGCTATCTTCTAAAAATTCTTGTGAAGCTAAACCTTCTTTCATAAATTTTTTCACTGATCTAATCAGAGCTCTGTGGTTTGAAATAAAAAATGATTTTTGCTGCAATCCGTCTACTAGGAACTTTAATCTTGGATGTGCAATTTGGATGCCCCAAATAAATTTAGAGCTATCTAGAGCTACAGAGCTAGATTTCGACAATACTACGTATACATTCTCTGTACGTATACGTATTCGCTTATCCAGCATCGTTTAACATGTTGAACTCCAAGACCAAAGATATCTTTGTCAGCGCGTTCAAATACTTTCAGTCCCTTCACCTTCAATCAGCATCTTCATCGATCAAGCTCTATCGACCCCATTGATCCCGGAATTATATTCGTTCCACGATCTTATGCATCCTTTCAGATCCATCCTTCCTTGTTAACCTTTTGTGTGACTGCTACGCTTTGTTTTTTTCACCTTCACTGTTTTCCATATTTTCAGATTTTCCAAAACATGATAAAGCAATATCCTTTTTTTGGTTCTGCTTAGAAAGTGAAAAAATAAATAAAATGCACAACAAAAAGTTTCATAAGAAAAATTTTTATTGGCTGGCCAATTTAATTTATTTTGCATCTCGACAAATTAGCCCTCAAAGCTGTGACACTTCTGCAAAACCATTACTCCGCCACCTTCTCTGACCGGTTTTTGCCTCTCACGCTCTCCTTTTTTTTATCTGAAAGGGGCCGCAATTCCCCAGCGTTCGATTACAGGACAAACAGAGGCCGAGAGGGAGCACATCAACCGCGATATAGTCCGGTAGAGCACTCGGAGTGCACGGTCAGAGTGTTGATTTCGAAATTTCCCGCGGTTTGGCGAACTCAAAGGTCGACGCGGGGTGTTGTAAAGCACGGGACGAGAGATCAAGGAAGGGGCGCGGGTGGAAAGTGATACCCACGCTGGTGGCGTGGTTTGGGCAAACAAGACACAGAAGGAGGCCCGAACGAGCATAGAAGGGTTGAGTTGGGTGATGCGAGTAAACTAGCCCTTGTTTACTGCTGTTTCGACCTTGGGAACAGTCTGAACGTTATAATCGGAGAACCTGTTGAAGGGTGAAATTTTTTTAGAACTTTATAGAACTTAAAAAATTATTCTATTTGCTGACGTTACACATGTGTTGAAATGTTCCTTAAACGTTAAGATTTTCAATTGCACCGTAAGAACAAATTAGAACAAAAATCTGATGACCGAATCAAAATCTAAATTTCCAGCCCTATTCACATTTTTTCATTCGTCGTAATTTACGATAAAAAAACTAACCTTAATCAATGAACAACCAGGTTTTGTGTAACGGTTAAAGATTTCAAGAAGATCCTGTTAAAGCAAGTCACCTGGATGAGATCGCGGTCTACAACGGAACTGTTCCAGATAGCTAGAAATAAATGCTAAATGATGCAGCTCAGCCTAGCTTGACACTTGGCTTATTTACAAGGAAAGAAGATAGCGGTCAAAAATTTGAATTATATGCGATTTTTGTTAATCTTAATCAGCGTAATCTGAACTTCAGTCCAAAATTTTCCAGTTTTAGATCGCTTTTCGTAAATCACGTCAGTGGCCGCAGTTGCTCGATTACTGGCACTAGAACCATCTAATGTGACAACTGAAAACATGAACCTCTACAAGTCAGAGCTTTAATTTTTGTTCTGTTGAGTTTTTTATTCAAAAATCATTCGCATAGACTTAACAAATACCCACAACCATCTTATAGTAACTGACCCTCTCTGGAGCAAAATAAAGAAACCAACCATTTGGAAGCGCTCCATGTCGTACCAGAGGTCGGCGGGGACGTCGCGGTCCATGTCGGCACCACCGTCGCTCAGAAGCGAACTTCCGTAGACGAGGCCCGAGCGGCTGACGCGTTGACTCTGCAGCATTCAACAATAGGCTTGGGTGGACGGGAAGCCGTTCGGCAACACTCCGCTCAAACAACGGGTCTGTCAGCGGTGACCAGTTGGCTCATGCCGTCATGCGGTGCGCGAAGCACCCCGTTTGACAGGAGGACCGCGGCCGATGTGTCAACAACAATGACAACTCGCTAAGTGGGGACCTGCTGCTGGACGGGCCGCGGGCGGGGCCGTGCGCGTTTGCAGATGAGGGAAGCGAGGGAGAAGAATGCAAAAAACACGAAAGAAGGACTGGAAAACATGACTCGCGTCGAGTGGAACGACATTTCGTCATCGTGGGCAGAAGTAGCACGTCTGCTGATGAGTGATCACCGAGAGAAAAACGCCTGGCCCGACGGCTACTACGGCTACTATGAAGTGTTTACGGCTACTGTGACCAAACGCTGTTTTCAGAATTCTTCTTGATAGGTTGTTTCAAAAGTTGCAAAAGTCAAAAAAAAAGTTATAACACATGCGATAACGAACAAAAATTATAACACTGGAATTGAAGTAATGTTAAATTGTGATGAATTAACTGGATGAAGACATGTAAGAAAAAAATGAGGAAATATTTTAAAAAACCGCTAACGCGCAAAAAACGTTTTCTGAAGTTTCCGACGTTCATCTTTGATAAAATATGTGAAATAGGAAGAATTTTCGTGGATTGTTTCCGATTAAAAAAAGGATATAAAGGAAAATGTCTGCAGTCAAGGGAGATTAAACTAGAACGAAGACCAGGGGTTCGTTTAAGAGTAGCTCTGAAAATATCAGAAATTTGTTCGGTGAAAGTGAAAGCCTTTGAAAAATGAGATTCTCAAAGAGCTTGAAAGTAATTGAAAAGATGGAAAGTTTTTCGTGTCCTATTTATCATTAAATTGCTTGTTAAAATTCACATAGAACTAGAACTCATATTAAAAAAACGTTGGGATATGGAATGCCCAAAAATTAAAGTTTAGTTTTTAAGCGTGTTTGTGGCACTTTGAGCACATTAGCAGCGCTGATAAATTTAAATATATCTTAGCGTCGTTCTCTCCACAACATGAAAACTCCCTCAGGTAGGTTTTCTATTTTCCAGCAGTGCAAAGTGCAAAAATCCCATTTAGCGGCTTCAGTTCTTATCCTGTTTGCTCCGCTGCTCATCCCTCTCGCTCCGCTTTTTTCCAGTTCCGCTAATCACCTAGCTGCAAAGTGCCTCGCTGACCACTGAGGAAAGCAAACAAAAAGCGAAACATTTGCAGATAAAAAAGCGTCCAAGTGGCCATATTATGATTTTGTGATTATGCGTTTACGTATACGCATTATGTGTTAAAGTTAGGTCTAGTTATATGTTAATAAAGTGAGCTTTCATCGATCTGCATTGCATGTCCGAAAATGGTGAAAGATGCACAAAAATTATAGGAAATTGAATATGAACTGATTACCAGAGTAAAATGAGGGTAAATCCGTGTCACATATATGCAAAAATATGCAACGTAAGTGTCCGATTATCTTTGTCTGACATTTTTCATCAGGGGGTAAAGAAACAAGATGGGCCAATTTATAAATTTAAAAAATCGTCTAGAACTTCTGAACAATACACTGATCTATTGATCTCACCCCACGGTTTTCTATGCGATCACTCGCTCAGCAACGCAAAAATTTCGTCAAACGTTCAAGTAAATATGTTTTACTATTTATAATCCTGTCTTCGTGGAGTCACACACATTTTTTTGAAACTAGAGCATCCAAAGAAGGCCAATTTGGACGCTTTTTAATAGCGCCATTTGTGTGAATTGTGCGATTTTTAATCGCACCAAGTTTGTTCCAGTAACTAAAGCAATCGTTAGGAAATCCGAATCAAAGATCCGCACAAAATACTCAACACAGAATCAAAAATGCAAAACCTGACCACCGTGGAAAGCAAACAGTCCACGGCGGACCTCCTTTTCGGGCGCTCCCGCTTGACAATACTCACCAGTCGTTGCAACAACTCAAGGGTCATTGAGAAGAAGGCTAGCTGCACAGAAGGGACCGCAGAACGGCGAACGGCGACGAACCACGCGCCTAGGACCTTTTTTGGAAGCGCGCGAAGGGGGCGGCGGAACCGGTTGCCTGAACCTGTGCGCTTCGCGCGTTACTCTGTTTTTCTCGACGAAATAGGTTTGTCATGCGTGGTTTACTCCTTCTCTCTGTGTGAGGGTCGTTCTGCGGGCCTGTTTTCGCCTCGAGACACCGGTGACAGGAGACGGTTGTTTGTAGAAGGTGTCGTTAATAGATTGCTTCTGGGGGGACTCGTCTGCCCGCAAGGAAGTGAACGCCGATAGAGATCAAGTTCTGGGAAGCCGTTCGCGATAAAAACTAGAGTTTCACACGGGTGAACGACTGGGACGAGGCGTTCTCAGGGAAGCGGTATGCATGGTAAAAAGGAATGTTTGGAACGTGTGATATTGCAGTCTAGAAAGATTTACGATCGTATGCGCCCGTGAGAACAGAGTGCACTTCCCCATGTCGATCTCCAGAGGCTTCGAAGATTTCTGAGAAATGCAGGATGTTAAACAGGAAGACTATTAGAAAGAAACTTCTTCTATAACGCTGCATTCACGAATTCTCAGTCTACAACAATCAAACTTTTTGTGCTCATGCTTGGCCAAATCACATCACGTTATAACCACGATTGTGAAGAAACTAGATGATCAAAAATTATCGGTTTTTACAAGGTAACAAGCATGCAGAAAGTACAACTCTAGCGGTTTCCGGTTTTTCGGATTCAGTGTTGACAGAAGCCTTTTGACACAAGTAATGAGGCCCCTACATTTCACTGTGATAAAAACATATAGCACGCAAGCGAGGATCATTCAAAGCTAAGAAGAAGAAACGAATATATGGTACTTACAGGTAGCAAGTCAACAAGAGAAGATCGACCGGAGTCGAGTTCGGCGCCACTCGGGTCCGAGGAGAGAGAGGAGAGACTCGACGACCTCATCGCATGTGCCTTCCAGGAGCTGAGTGTCCGAGACGACGGTTCCATGCCTCCTTCTGGCCCGGGACGTTCCCTGTGGACAATGCAGCGCGCTAATCCGAATGCAAAACAGCGGTGATTAGCGCGCGAGCAAACAGAGCAAAACACATCTGATTTGCTACTTCGCACTCTCAGCCTCGAAGATAGGAATGCGGTTTCGGATTAGGGGAGGAAGCTGGAACTGGACTTGGTCAGTTGTTTCTCTTTGAAACGTGGTCGAAGTAGGTGATATGCTTTGGGACCTTATTACCAGATACGATCCGGAAAATACGATCCAGAGAGTTATTGGAGGGCCGGTTCCACATCTCCATCACTTTCGCTCTCTTCACACTCAACAATCTCGCCATATCCTTACGTGCAAAAATTTTAGATCATTGACCCACGTGAGCACATCATGACATCGCTCTTTTAGAACTTTGGACCACTCTTGGGTGGACATCATGAACATCTTCTGGTCGCAATACATAGTTGCAGATCAGATTAAGGTCTCGAACAGAAGACATCAAAAACATTACTTGTGGACTGAAAGAGTGAACGCCGCTAACCGCTTCCGACCAATGGCGATGCTCCCAAGTCTCCGAGCGATGCAAGAAGCGCGAATTTCACACACATGTTCACTCCTTCTGCTATGCTAAAGACACGGAGATCCATATAAAAGAGAGCTCTAGTCCCCGCAGAGTCATTCTCTACAGATCCCCAGCTACGATGGCTCGTACCAAGCAAACCGCACGCAAGTCGACCGCAGGAAAGGCGCCCCGCAAGCAACTCGCCACCAAGGCCGCCCGTAAGACGGCGCCCTCAACCGGAGGAGTCAAGAAGCCCCACCGATACCGTCCGGGAACGGTCGCCCTCCGCGAGATCCGCAAGTACCAGAAGTCCACCGAGCTCCTCATCCGCAAACTGCCCTTCCAGCGGCTCGTCCGCGAGATCGCGCAAGAGTTCAAGACGGACCTTCGCTTCCAGTCCGCCGCCGTAGGAGCGCTCCAGGAGGCGGCCGAGGCCTTCCTCGTCGGTCTGTTCGAGGACACCAACCTCTGCGCCATCCACGCCAAGAGAGTCACCATCATGCCCCATGACATGCAGCTCGCTCGCCGCATCCGCGGCGACAAGGGCAACTAAAGCCCTGGTATTGCTTTCTTTTCATTTGTTCTTCATTGTTCCCTGTTAATTGTAATAAAT
>JADLIF010001886.1:0-43618 GCA_016648015.1 Steinernema khuongi | reverse complement strand
GACGTGCTCGTCGACGGGGTTCGGGTCGTGGTCAAGAAGGCGGAGCTGGAAGCCGCCTTGGGGAGAGCGGCGCACTTCGACGAGGAAGCCGGCCGAGGTGGTGATCTCGTGGCGCACGATGTGGAGCGCCTTCATCGCCGAGAGGGTCACCTCCGTGTGCTGCAGGGGAGGTTTAAGGGAGCGGGAAGGAGGGACCTACCGAGGCGTAGCCGATGAGTTTCAGCTGGGTCTTGCCCGCCTGGAGCTGGCGGAGGGTGGTGAGGATGTGCTGGAGCCACACACCGGCCATCATGTCCCGACACGGTCCGTACTCGGCGCAGGCGATCATGTGGTTCTCGGCGAAGGAGAGGACGGCGGCGCGGAGGGCCTCGGCCGAGTAGCCCTCCAGAGAAGGCTCTGCCAGCCAGCCGGGGACCGTCGAGTTGAACAGCTCGATGTTGATGAGGTTGTCGGCGAGGTCGGCGGCGCTGCTCAGCGACGCGTTCCAGCCGGTGTGATTCGCCATGTAGTCCAAGAAGGGCTTCTCGGCGGCAGTGAGGTTGGCCAGTTCGGGCAGGTTGTCGTCGGAGATCGGACTCCAGGCGGTGTCACTGGCTGGGCACATCACTGCGTACATCCTTAGCATGGGGTCATCGATGGAGTAGGGCACGGGGCTCCAGTCGAGGTGCGAGTCGAAGGCCGCGTACTCCTGTGGCGGGTAGAGGCCGGCCAGTGCTGCCTGGAGCGTCATCTGGCAGCGATTGGCGCTCGAGGAGAAGAACTTCGCCTCCGACGGGAAGAAGTTCTTGTTTATCAGAGGAGAGACGAACTTCCGGATCTCTTTGCCCAGGCCGAACGCCTGACGTTTACCAATGGAAGTCAATTCCATGTTGCCTTCTTGACCCCAGTTCCGCGGAGTGTTAGGGATGAACTGCTCTGGATTTCGGTTTCCATGGCGAGTGCCGAAGAAGACGAGCACGGTGTCGTTGTCCAGTGGCAGGGAAGACTCAGGAAGGACTTCGCTGGCGGAAGCCCATCCCAGTAGTGCCAGGAGAATCAGAAGAGAAGACATAAGGAGTGGAATGGTTCTGCTGCCTCTGATGCTCCTTTTGTAGAAGCCCAATGGAAAAACACCAGTGAGCGTTCGCGTCCAAGGCCAATCCGTCTGCACTTAGCGGTGATAACCCATCGTCGTCTTCTGTCTGTCTCCCCCAGAAGGTCTGATATTCCGTGGAAATCCTGAGTTCAAAGCGATTACTCTGATCACGCGATCGCCTTTTCGACTCTTCGTCACAACACACAGGTGCCATGTTGTTCTGCCACAGTTCTTTCGGATTATGCGACTAGCCGGAGCCGCCCCTTATCAGTGCACTCTTTGAACGGCGGCAGAATTGAGTGTATCCTGTCGCGGAACATGTTGTATTTGAATTTTTTGTTTGGGAAGCAATGGAACTGTTACCCCTCTTAAAGTTAAGAACGAAATGAGGTATCTCAAACAAGCGCTGTTCCGTCTATTTGGGACACACAGTAAGTAACTATGACATCGGTCATAATTTATTAAATTTGGGTTACGGATTTCTATAGCAGTCCCAAAGAAAGAGGCCGGATTATCTTAATCGCAATGATTTAGTTAACCTGTCTCGTCTTTCTTTATTTTACGGTGAAATGTTTTTTGTTTTTCTCATTATCTGATTTGCAACATCGGAGCTGCTTTACGTATTGGCCTCGATGCACATTGGTCCATCTATGTGACTTCTTGGCAGCAGCTGATCACCTTCTTTTCAGCGAAGAAGTCAGATAGAAGTGCAAAGGTGCGAACGCCACTGCCCCTTATCAGTGTATTTTTTGGTGTCGCAAAGAGTACGCCATTTTGAGTTTTTCTCCCGAGTCTGCTGATTTACTTTTTCTTTTTGCAAGATGGGAATGTGGCGGACTCCAAAGAAGAAAAAACAGCGCGGTGTGCATCTATACTTTGGACATATTGGGATGGTGATCGAGCACGTCTTGCTGGCAGAACTTGTTATCTGATATGCAATGAATATGTACATTAGACCAAGCACAAGCTACTGCTGGGGTTCTATGTTGAAACCAAGGGTCATGAGAACATGCCCTAAATCAAAGCTGCCCTTTCATTGACGTTCAATGGTCAGAAAGGATTCCCGTTCATCATTGCGTAAAACCGGATATTTATCACCTACACCAGTATGATTTTCTGTTTTTTTTTGTTCGACCTCTACAGAAGCAGCAAAACTTGTTTTTGAAGTGACTATTTAGTGATCGTGCAGCTGCAACTGTTCTTCTGCAAATTGCTTCTTATCTCCTCAGTTTTTTACTGTCAAAAACAGTGCACCTTATCTCCGCAGCACCTTCGTTTTTTGTCCTTTGAGGGCTTAAAGAATGACTACGATCGACGAGGTGAAATATGTGTGCATACCTACAGTATCTACAGTACTTAGAAAGAAAAAACGGGTGGCATAATCCATATATGTCTTATGACGTTCCAAATGATTTCTTTGTTTAGCTGTTGCTACCAAGAGTTCTGTTATGTCGAAACTTTAAATTCTGGACTGTCTAGTATAAAGCATGTTATTTGAAATAAGATTTGAAGTAGATACAGTAGACATCAATGTTTGCACAGGTCGATCCCACAAGTAGATTGCCAGTCGGTGATGGCCTTCTTCTCGACGAGCTGGATGAAGTCGTCGACGTCGACCCACACGCCGTCCTCCTTGGCCAGGCGTTGGAGTTCTTCGGAGTAGACGGCCTGGTAGATGACGTGCTCGTCGACGGGGTTCGGGTCGTGGTCAAGAAGGCGGAGCTGGAAGCCGCCTTGGGGAGAGCGGCGCACTTCGACGAGGAAGCCGGCCGAGGTGGTGATCTCGTGGCGCACGATGTGGAGCCCCTTCATCGCCGAGAGGGTCACCTCCGTGTGCTGCAGGGGAGTTTTAAGGGAGCGGGAAGGAGGGACCTACCGAGGCGTAGCCGATGAGTTTCAGCTGGGTCTTGCCCGCCTGCAGCTGGCGGAGGGTGGTGAGGATGTGCTGGAGCCACACACCGGCCATCATGTCCCTGCACGGACCGTACTCGGCGCAGGCGATCATGTGGTTCTCGGCGAAGGAGAGGACGGCGGCGCGGAGGGCCTCGGCCGAGTAGCCCTCCAGAGAAGGCTCTGCCAGCCAGCCGGGGACCGTGGAGTTGAACAGCTCGATGTTGATGAGGTTGTCGGCGAGGTCGGCGGCGCTGCTCAGCGACGCGTTCCAGCCGGTGTGGTTCGCCATGTAGTCCAAGAAGGGCTTCTCGGCGGCAGTGAGGTTGGCCAGTTCGGGCAGGTTATCGTCGGAGATTGGTCTCCATGCTGCGACACTGGCTGGACACACCATCGCGTACATTCTTAGCATGGGGTCATCGATGGAGTACGGCACGGGACTCCAATTGAGGTTTGAATCGAAGGACGCATACTCCTGCGGTGGATAGAGGCCGGCCAACGCTGCCTGGAGCGTCATCTGGCAGCGGTTGGCGCTCGAGGAGAAGAATTTCGCCTCCGAAGGGAAGAAGTTCTTGTTTATCAGAGGAGAGACGAACTTTCGGAGCTCCTTGCCCAGGCCGAACCCTTGACGTTTACCGACAGATGTCAGTTCAAGGACACCTTCCTGTCCCCAGTTCCGCGGAGTGTTAGGGACAAACTTTCCGGGATTACGGTTTCCATGGCGAGTACCGAAGAAGACGAGTACTGTATCGTTGTCCATGGCAACTGAGGAGTCGGGAAGTGGCTTATTGGCCCGGACGGAGCACAGGAGCGCCAGGAGAACCAGAAGACAAGACATGCTGCAGTGGATGATGCTTTCCAGTGGCTACGGTCATTTTATAACCAGACAGAAGAAGACCAAAAAAAAAGCTAATCACTGTGATGTTGCTCACTCTGCACCCATGTGCTCCATATCAGTTGTTCCTTATCAGCTGTCGACACCTTTGTTCAGTTGTGATTTTTCTGACGTTCCACTATGTGTCTATCGTAAAACAGAAAAATTAGAAGGCGGTGCCATGGGAACGCGCCAGCTTGCAGTCCTGCTGAGACTGTCGACGCTAGATTATTTTTTTCACACAGTTCGATAAGAAAATGGACTATCACACGGGTGTCTGGGTCTTAGGAGCGGAGTAGGCGGCTTTTGTAATCCGCGACTTCAACTAATTCAAATATCGGAAATCAAATATAAAAATCAAATATAAAAAAAATCAAATATTCAAATTGAACTTATGTCTTGTGATTGAGCCGTCTTGGGGTGGAATCTATGAGTTGGTGGCGCTGATCACAACGCATATAGCGATTTCCATTTTTTGTTTCCCACAGTTTTTTCTTCGATTTTTTTTTCTACAAAAAAAAAGGAAGTCAGCCGGTGTCAAAGCCCCTTTGTTCACAGTAGTGTTCCCTATCAGGCCCGCCGGCTCAGTTACGGCTCAGTTAGCTGGCTCACATTCAGTTTCGATCACCGCGGAAAACGCGGGAAAAGAAGAGACAAGTTATTTTTGGCTGAAAGAGAAAATACGCGATGTTTGCGCCCTGCGCTAATGCTCTCTTCTCCCTAGTGATACTGTGTGGACATCGTACAATTGTGAAGAACTGACAAGACTACATTTTTGGCCACATCATATAGTTCCTTTGTGAAAAAAAAGAGAAAAAATAGACCTATTTTTCTAAAGATTACACTCTATCGGCAATTCCAGTGCTATTTAGGGTGTGTGGAAATGGTCCGTTGGCCTTACACTCATATAGCTCTGTTCACATGCCATCGCCAGTAGGGTTCATATATAATCGGCAGTTCCAGAGAGCAAAGGGTTCCTTAGTAACCCTTTCCCATCATTTCCTAAGATTTCTGTGCAAACACGACCCGCATGTGATTATCGATCATGTGTTTGTCGGAACGATCGGTGGCAGAGAAAAAGAGGAAAACAAGATAGTGGACGCAAGGTTGTTCACCACAGTTTGTTGTCAGCATTTCGCTTCGCTGCGTGGAGTCGCTCGGAAATGTCGGATCGCGAGGACTACGACGATTTCGAGGTGATTGAGGTATCCAAGGTATGGGAGCGGATATTAGTCCAGTGAGCAAGCTTGTGACTTCAGGAGGAGTCTTTTTGTGTTCCTAGCCAGTGTTCGGATCAGGAGAAGAAGGAATTCAACGAGAACTTGTTGCTTTCAACTAATGCTTATTTTGGGGTGCGACCTCGAGGACCCACTGCGGTTGTGGAACCGATTGGTGCATCCGTTCAGGTAGTGTCAAGTAGCTGTGAGAACGCCCTTAAGAGCTATTATTTGTAAAATATATGTAACAAGATGCTACTAGCTGTTCCTTCAGGATCCTATTTCCTCTCCAATAACATCGGACGTCATAATCGAGGCCCCAAAGATCTATTCCCCGCTTCCTATCTCTTCGGAAACGAACGTCCGACCCAGAAATGCATCCGTTCAGGTTAGTTTGGGTTGAAGCTTCTGCGTCCTGCTACTGTTGGTCTCACGATAGAACTCTAAATGGGTTTAGTATCATCAGGAGTTTGATGAAGGAGTTTGATCATCATGAAGGGGGTTAGTACTGCACCTGAGAAGTTTCTAAAAACTTTACTCATTGGCTTCTTTAGAATTCTCCATCCTCTGCAGTATCAGCCTCAATGCTTCAAGGCCCACCCTCCATCTTTTCGCAAGCTCTGTTAGTAAGAATGTGCTTGCTAAAATTTTCCTCAAAATCTTTCCTTCCAGGACCCTGATGCGCCTGTCACGGTTGGATGCTTGGCTGGATGCTTGCAGATGATGATGACGCAGAATCAGCAGTTGGCGCAATTTCAGTATCAGCAAATTGGACAGCATGTTCAAGACCTCAAGGCGTCTCTCCAGAATCTGAACCAAAAAGTTGACTCGGTCCACGATGAAATCGGCTCGCTGAGGGACCTGCTGCGGACGCTGCTCCAAGAAAAGGAGGAGAAGATCAACGAACTGGGAGACCTTTCAGAAAGCCTTAAGTCAAAAGAAGGGATCACTCCCGAGGACCTAAAGAACGTCAGGAGCATAATCGAGGAATTGGAGCCAGTGATGGAGGCGGTTAAAGGAAAGTGTAGGGCCAACATGGAAAGGGAGACTCAAGACTGGCTCCTCGGCACGCAGGAGAAGATGGATATTCTGAAGGCCGCTGTGGATAAGGTTGAAAAGGATGGCAATGACGCGAGGCTGAACAAGGAACACATATGCAATCTGATCAGTATAGCAACTGGAGCTACTACTGGTTCCGCCTTTCTCGCAAAATACATGGATGGGAAAGAAGGCGCGATTATTGGAGCCACTTTGGGCGGATTTATTGGCATTTTATGCGCACAGGTTTCCGCTGCTTGTCGAAGTAAGCTTTGATTCATTAATTTTGGTGCAAAAGAATGATAATGCGCGTTGAAAAATTGTACATTACGTATATCATTAAACAAGCCTTATTACGATGTTTGAATCCATATTTCCATTCTCTTTTCAGCCCTATTGTTATCACCTGCATCAATGCCAAGAATTAAATGAACTAATAATGCTGTGCCTAACTCTAGGCAATATCAATTAGAGCTTTTTCCTTGGAAAATAGTGTCTTTCGAGGAGAAAGCTCCAGTCTCTTGGGAGTTGCTCGTTTGTCGGAGCATTCGCTGAAATACTTTGATGACTACCCAATTTAAAGCACAGTAGATTTGGAGTTTTATGGCAAATTGAACAAAAATGATATTCTGGGAACATGGAACATGGACGCGATGTGTATTAGAAGGCGGTCGCCGAGATGATTATTGTGGGATTACAAGATTACGACCGAGAATAAACTATGTTGTTTACTATGTGTAAGAATGTGGATTCAAAACGCACAGTGCGTAGAATTATACTTAACTTTTATAAGGAACAATGAAGAATGCTTAGAATATTCAAATCTGTCTTTACCGCTACTTGGGAACCCAGTTTTCATAAAAACATTTCATCTTTTAAATGGAAAACATGGTTAGCGTAATGTTAGAGCACTCCTAGGACATGTGTTTCGATGTTTGGCGGAAGAACCAATCTTCTACACAGCCTGTAGAGGGCAAAAGGAGACTCACGTCGGCCGACAGAGTGCGTTCATTTCCGGGAAATTACGATGATATCCCAAAAGTCCATCGGCTTCCGGGAACCCGTCCATCATCAAGATCTTAATACCACGGCCAAATCCACTTGTCCTTTGGCCCCGTGCCCCGGCCGCCCGGGCTATTGAATAAGCGTAATCACATATCTGCCCTCTGGCATTTGGCGCCGCCCCCCGCCGGCCCTCGACATCTCCGTAATTGACTCAGACACACTGGCGCATCTCCACGCGCGTCGGTGCACTCGTAAAACCAAAAAATATAGTCGCCTCGGCGTCCCGCGTCCCAAATTGGTTCCTAAGAAGGCGGCGGAGCGTCGTCGTCGATCGCTGCAGGAGTACTCCGGAGGATGTCAGAAGCCATTTGGGCCGATGAGTGCCGCCGGGGCTAATGAACGATTCCTGTTTTCGCCGATGCTGCGCGACGTCGGCGATCTCCGAAATCGCCACCATTTCGGGCCTTCTCCTTCCGCTCCTCCTGCTTCCGGCCATGGCGACGGACAACGCAAGTGAGTCTCCAGGGCTTAAGGATCTAAGCAGCTAAATTTTCTAGCACATGTCTCAATTTTTGTGCTATTCTTTGCTTCCTTATTAGGTTGCACTGTTGATTTGTGTCGATCATAAGACCATGGATTTTCTAGAAAATTTCATACTGTATTTGAGGTTCTACAGCTTTTAGAAATGCCCTGAATTTTCTAGATATCAAATTGTAGGGTTATAACCTTCAAAAAGAAGCAAAGCTTACTTTGTTGTGGTCTTTTTTCCCGGGCTTTCCAACATGAACCAGAATTGTACATCTTAGGACAACCCTCTGTTCCCCCCGTACGCCACGTGTCACTTGCAGCGGTTCCAGTCGACCCATGTCGAGAGTTCAACACCGGTGGGATGCCGGCGATGAACGAGTTCGCCAGTCCCGGATATCCCGAGCGCTATCGGCCGGGCCTCGACTGTGTGCGCATTATTTATGCGCCGCCGCACTACGACGTCCTCATCCACTTCAATGAGCTCTTCCAGGTTGGCGTCAGTTGATAGATGAACAGATAATAGGATGGGATGAGACCGAAGGTTGCCTGGGTCGGGAATTCAATGGAATTGTGATTTATAGCGCTGGCTGCTTGGAGCTGGCTATACTGTCCCTTTAAAGCATTGCAGATCGTTAAGGGGTTACCAGGGGAACTTTCTTTGTGTTAAAATGCATGGCATAAGCTTTCACGAGCTAACAGTGTTCTCGTGCTTTACTAACCGCCACTCTGGTACCCCATGAGTTAGCGTGTTTGTCTTAGATAGGTACTGTACGTAACTAAGGGTTGCAAGAGGAAGTTTAAAGTTAGGGATACTGAGCTTGGATCCGAAGGCTGGACCTGAAGCAATATCCTGTAGCGTAAGGAGTGTAGTAGATAAGTCGCTCAGTGTTCTTGGTGTCCTCACATCGTGCCCAGTTGTTAAGAGTGCTTTAATGCGTGAGCAAATCCACATGAATTGGCTCTGAATGTGATCTATGTCCCACACATGTGATTAATTAATTTTGTCCATCAATATCTTCCAAATCTACTTTTAGAAATTCTGCGGTAAAAACAATTGTGGTCTCAGGCTGATTGGTCCATTCTTTGTTCTCCGGAATTTATGACTTCCCAAACACTAGTGGAAGTTCTTTGTGATATCCTCACAGCGTTCGATGACAAATTGCTTTCCGGACTCTAGGGGCTATAACATCTCATTTTCTCTATTGTTTTCACGTCAAAATGTCAATTACGCCGATGACAGTGATGAACGCAGGGAAAACATGATGTAGCGCCTTGTTTTTCCTCTATTATGTGGATGGCGGCGATGTACTGGTCGCGTGACTGGCTAGCCTAGCTATGGTGGCCTAAAAGCGAACCTTTTATGGTAGTCTTGTTGCCTGTGATTATAAAATAGAATTTTCCAAATGGATGTGATATCCCACGTAAAGCAAGAGGCAATTCCACATGGGAATCCGAACCGTATCCTTTACAGAGGAGCGTGAAAAATCCCACAAGATCTGAGAGTTGAAGGATTATAAATAGTCCAATATTGCACGCATCTTGCTCACTAGATGCATGCTCCCTTAATCTGATGGACATCCCACATGCGATAACTGCATTTGTGATTTCCATATTCTCTTTTTTTTGCAAAATTTGTGCTTTTCGAACATATTGCTTCGAGCTGTCGCTCTCATTTCGTGGTGCAAACGAGTAATTTTCCCCCATGACTGATGAGCTAGCAGGAAATCCCAGCAAAGGAGGAAAATGGATCATATAAAGCAGAAATCTTTGGTGCTTCTTCTTTCTTTTGGGAAAGTGGTTGCCAAGCAAGAGAAACTTCAGCACAAGCACCATTTGAAGCTGAGCTAATTAGGGTTTCCCCTGAGAGTTGCCTCAATTCGCTGAAAAGCACTGGTCCGTTTCCACATCAGTTGCAAGAAGGAATAAGAACCTCTGGACGAGATACATAGTTGAGGGCTTAAAAGTAGTGGTTTCTGGGCACATAAAAAATGCAAAGCTTGAAACGGTAAGGATCTCCAGGCGACTCATCTGTCGCCCAGTTTATGTTTGTTGAAACGTGCGCCTTTTACGTCAGCATAGTAATACGATTGAATTTTAAGTGAATATTCAAATGAGGCGCCCGGACATCAATGTCGAGATATTTATTTGATTTATGAGCGGGCGTAGGGAGTGGGTCCACTACATAGAAGGTTTCTTCGTGGTCTATTCCTTGAGCCCAAAGTTCCTATTTTCTCCTCACAAGAACTTCCTAGAAGTGTTTCTAAAACGTCGTTCTAGATTGAAACCTCCTACGAACTGACGCTGCCAAGTGCGTTCTCTCGCCACGACGTCAGCCGATGTCCCAACGACTTTCTGGTAAGGAGACACTTCTGCAAGCCTCTATGAAGACAGAAACGCCTTCAGGAAGTAAGAGATGGTCGCTACGGCTTCTCTCCGCTCATCGGCCGCTTCTGTGGAATGACCGTTCCACAGTTTGAAGTGCGCGCCAAATCGGGTTATGTCTACTTGCGCTTCCACAGCGACTACTTGCTCGAGTACGCCGGGTTCCATGCCGAATACGAGTTCGTTCGCTCCGACGTCCTGCCGAAGTACGAACCAGGTTGGTCGTTATGTCCTTTCCTAGCATCTAGCAAGTGGCACGTCTGAGAGACATTGAGATCTAAGGAAGAAGCGAGACGAAATGACCTCCGTTATCTAGAGGTCATCAGAGATGCGACAAAAAAAAGCATAAAAAGAGCGACTTAATCAATAGATGACGGAAGCGAATTGTGATTGGCAACTTTCGCCGACACTGGGCCCCCTGGGACTGCGATAGGGTCTTAAGTGGAAATTATAGCCTACTCATAAAATTCTTCTTTTCCCTGTGCTTGATTGGCACCGGACGATAGTCCAGAAGCTACAGCGTAACCGTGGCATGTGCTGGCCATGCCTACATATGTATGGAATTTGCCATAATCTTATCAATTCTGATTTCTAACGACAAGAAGAAACGCGTATCAGGCTGATATGTATCAGGCGAAAACACATAACCATTTCTTGGAATTGGACGTTTGGAGCCCCTTTAGCTCAGCCGGTAGAGCGTTAGACTTTTAATCTAACGGCCAAGGGTTCGAATCCCTTAGGGGGCGAATTTTTTTCCTTTCCAGATTAAACTCTTTTTTCCTAAATTTTCCTCTCCTGAATGAACTTGTGAACAAGAAGAATGTTTTAACCAAACTCAGGCTTATTCGTGTCGAATCTTAAACTGTTAAATAAAGAAGGATAGTCTGAAAGTGTACGTCCGCGACCGAACGTGCGAACTTTCTCCACAGACTGATTTTCCGTTCAACTGCGGGTATATCGCCGCAGTCTTAAGCGGTCCGTGAAGGAAGCTTTTTCTGTGGAGTATGTGCAACAAAATCGCCAATCGACAGTACTACTGGCTAAAGAGAACGTAACTGCGGACAATCTGTGCGCATAACCCAGTTAATAGCAAAAAATCGTTTAAAAAGCAACAACATTGGAACTAGACAAGAGTTTTGGAAATTCTTTTGTTAATCAGATCGATCTGCGAGAAGGCGCTATCACCTACGAACCTCTTAATCCCCAAACCTTCTTCTAGACTGCCACATTTCGCATTCCTACGCCCTGGACGGATACGTCAACCTGGACGACATGAAAAACATGTACAACGTGAGTGTCACCACTCATTTTCCTTCTTTACCCAGCCCGACCACAGACATATCAAAACGGCAGCAAGCAGTTCCACTGCGTGTGGCGCGTTGAGGTTCCCGCCACGATGAACGTGGCCGTCTTCGTGGAGGACTTTCGCCTAGCGGTGCCAAACTCCTGCGACGAGAACTTCGTCGAGATCTACGCGGGTGCCACTGCCGAAGAACCTCTACGAAAGTTCTGCGGAGCCTCGGCCACACACACCTTCACCAATGAGAATATCGTCTATGTACGGGTTTTCGCTGCGGGACCACAACAGGTCCAGAACTCTTTTGTCAAAGTGCTGTTCTCGAGCTACACTAAAAGTAGGCGCTCCTTCTCTTTTGCAGGTTGAAAGGTTTTCTGTTCTAGGCAAGAATTGCACATTTGAGGGGACCTTCGAGTGTGGTGACGATAGCTGCATCCCTCAGAGTCTCACGTGCAACGGCCGATCGAACTGCCTATACGGTAGTGACGAGAGACAGTGCTTTGCAGGAGGTCCGAGCTCCTTATCTCCTAGTTTAAGAAGAGAAGAATTTAGTGTCCGACGTCTTCCAGAACTTCGTCATGTCCAGCTACACTCCCCTCCTCCTCGTCATGCTCTTCGTCCTCTTCATCATCATCCTCATGTGCGTGTGGGCGCGGCCGTGCAGATACCGTATCCGAAGGCAGCCGCAGAAATATGAGTCCTACTTGAAACAGCTCGCCATGAGCCACACCACTGCCCTCCACTACGGGATGTTCAGCACGCTGCCGCTGGCCTTTCCCAGGAGAACGGACGACATCAGTGGTGAGTGGACTAGGGTGGAAGTGACTTTTCTTTCCTGTGTAGAACCAGGAGGAGACGAGAACTTCTCGAGCAAGATGACCGATTTGGGGAAGACGATGTCGGTAAGTTGAGCAGCACAGTGCGGTTCTTAGAGATAGCCAAAGAGCGCATCAGGAGATCATCCAGCTGAGCTCCTGAGTCGGCTTCTGTGCTCTCCTTCTGAATTCCGTCATTTAGGAAACAACAGCCTCGTCCAAATCCAACACGTCCCTCTCCATTTCCACAGCAATCGTGCACCACTCGAACTGCAACGGGGCCTGCGACAACGGTCCCGTGTGGAAGCATCGCCTCTCCGTGGAGGAAGACGAACGAGAGACCAGTTTTATTGGTCCGAGCAGAGAAGGATTAGATGCAGAGACGCTAGCGTGACGGATTCACTCGATAAATTATTTCACATCTGATATCTCCCAACACATGCTATGAGGCAGGTTACAGTGCAGTTTCATTGAAACCGATTCCGA
Source organism: Steinernema khuongi (assembly GCA_016648015.1). NCBI lineage: Eukaryota > Metazoa > Nematoda > Chromadorea > Rhabditida > Steinernematidae > Steinernema > Steinernema khuongi. The sequence continues at coordinate 31,011 of JADLIF010001886.1, read as the reverse complement.
CCCCTGAATTGTGCTTGCCCGAACCTCGACCATGAACTGACGCCAAGATTCTATCGTAACGATATGACGACGTAACGGAAATCGACGCGTGATGCTTATCTCCAGATCAGAGCCGATCGCATCTTCTTCGTAATCGATACAATCGGCATTGTTTTCTTCTGCTCAAACGGAGAAAGTAGGGAACATCGCACGTTGATCCATCTAGCAGACCGAATAATCATGTAGTAGAGTAAGCTCGTTGTATTCGTCGTGGGAGCAAACACTGCTGTTTAAACAACGACCCTGCTCAGTAAGCCTTAAACCTATAACCAACGAGAATCAAAAAAAAAAAATATTGGGCTCAGCCGGTGATCGAAACCGGGACCTCTCGCACCCAAAGCGAGAATCATACCACTAGACCACTGAGCCACGAGGGGGTCGGCGTTCGAAAGAAGATATCCGTGTGAACGGATAACATCTGTTGTTATATTAAAGGTATATTTATCCCCTAAGTTTTCCCCGTTCTACGGATTTGCTCATTTCAACTGCATCGCTTTTCATTCCAACGACACATTTCTTTCCAACTGTAGCGCTTTTGATCGTGAAACTGTTGTGCTTCGTCAGGGATGGCTGAGCGTTCAATCTCAAGACCGTTTGGAACAACACACTCAATTTCAATTCGCCAAGGAGATGAGTAAAACGCTGGACTTAAATGCGCTGCATTGGCTGTCGTGGGGGTAAAGTGATGCTATGACCTCAGAACGCATTACTTCCACTGCATAAGTATACGCATCACTCTAACGTCTATCTTCTTCACGATGTCTTCCTTTGCCCGTTTTACATGCACTATCTGTTTCGATTGGTTGGACGACTCGGAGCCGATCGGGTCTCCACCATGCGGCCACACGTGCCACGTGGCATGTCTTGTCCGTCTCGCGGACTGTCCGACCTGTAGGGAGCGCTTTTCTGTTGAGGACATCCGTAAGAACTTCTTCTCTACTAGGGACTTTAACCAGAGCGATTTACAAGGACAGTTGGACGAAGCCTACGAGGTCATAACTCTGCTAGAGGAGAAACTGAAAAACCAGGAGAGACTGAATGTGACAGAAGGCTCTGAAGGGGAAGGAGAGCAGGATGAAGAGGATGAAGACTGGGAGGACTTAGATAGTGTGCGCTCTGTCTTTGGGAGCGAAGACCGTTCTAGTGCATGGACCGAGCGCCCTCTTATTAGAATTGACTTCGAGGCCCCGGGCCAGGAAGATATCTACGAGGAGGATATGTTCGCGCTGGGCAACAGCGAAGGTGCCCAGCTAGAGCAGTCCTGGCACGATGAGTTGCCTTCTGTGAACTCTGTGTCTACTCAGACGGAACTAGTACCTTCGACGCCACCTCGTCAGGAGATTCTTGAACCGTCTTCGATCCCTTCCACTCCGCGCAGAAAGATTCCACGTAGGCCACTTCGTCTCCGCTTTCCTGATGATGAGTGACGTGGTTTCACAATAATTCAGGGTCTAAAATAAAAAAAATTAAAATTAAAAAATAAAAAATTTCTGGAATTAAAAAAAATAAATAAAATTAAAATTCTTAGAATAAAAAAAATGGAAAAATATTTTAGTGCCTGTTTTTTTTTAAATTCAGTGTCTATATTATCTAGAGCGCCAATAATACAGCAGTACAGAAAAGGATATTTTGTAGATGTGACAAGAGCGTACATACCTGGCACACATGGCGAGAAAGGGGATATCGAGAGAACATTTCGCAGGCTAATCCTGATGATTTGCAACATACCCTGAACATTATATGATGCTATGTAATTGAAATAACGGTAATGTGAGCAGTGATGGAAACCGGGCCGGCCCGGTTGCCCGGCTCGGACCGACGAGCCGGCCCTGTTGTATGAAGCCGGGCCGGTTCCCATCACTGATTGTGAGCATTGTAGCATTGGTGTCCGTGTAATTTTACAATAGCACCGTTGTCAACCCAATTTTGCAAGTACACATACATATGTAGAACTGCGTGCCAGACTAGGATGCGTCCATGAGGCTGGCTACCGTACTCTAGTTTGCGATGCATAATGATAATAGTGCCAGTGTCAGTGTGATTTTCGAATGGCCCGCAAATGTATGTAGTTAGCATCGCTAAAAATCTGTCCATGGCATCGCAAATCTTTCCCAAAATGGCATAAAGCGTCTTCAACCTTCTCTTATCATCATTCAGTTCGCTGAGCCCAAACACTCCCCAAATCAAAGATGCTGATCAAGGTGAAGACGCTGACCGGGAAGGAAGTGGAGCTGGACGTGGAGCACAACGAGCGCATCTCGCGCCTCAAGGAGAAGATCGAGGAAAAGGAGGGCATCCCGCCGTCCCAGCAGCGCCTCATCTTCTCCGGGAAGCAGATGAGCGACGACAAAGGCGTCGACGAGTACCGTATCATCGGAGGGTCCGTCCTCCATCTTGTCCTGGCCCTCAGAGGCGGTTTTTGATAGACTTTTCTTAATAGATACTTGTTTCAGATAAGTATATGTGCATTAGTATATCATTAATAAATACATGTGAAGAACTCTGGTAGATTCTTAAGCTTTGATGCTGTGTGTGCTTGAAGTGTCCCCATAGCCGTACCTTTACATCGAAACAGTGCGTATGTGTAGCTTCCAGAGTTGTTTTGAAGAGTAAAACAATATGGGTTACCAGCTGCACTCGAAACTACCCCTCCACATACTTAAGCTGTCAGGCAATGATAGATCAGCGCGCACAAGATTCGCCTAGGAAATTCGATGGATTCCTTTCCAGCGAAAGTTCTTGAACTAACAGCCCCGCATGTCCTCAACAGCTTGTTATCATTTGCCGGAGCGCGTGGAAATCATCGGGGCAAAATATTATGTAATCAAATCCTCTTAGCAAGTTCGTCACCCGGCGGCTGTGCCGTCCGAAAGCTGTCCTGGTGCGATCGCCGCGAAATCCCCCCGGCCAATCAAATCCGGATTGTTCTCGCGAACTCTCTGGCGGTGGCGCCGCTTCTCGCTCGCGTTTGGCGGTTGACCCAACGGCGATTAGCTTTGTTAGCGGACTCCTCACTTACCCTCCATCGACGCTTCCACTTCGCGCGCGCTAATCCCCCCTGATCATCGGTCTTGTACTATCGACCGCCTCTAATTTCGACGTTGCTGAGGGCGCATGCGGGCGTGCCGAAATCACGCCTTAGAGTCGGTTATGCGCGATTTCGCGGTCGAGCGCCCCTCTCCCCCACCTTTAGGGAGCGGAATTCGCGATGAGCCAAGGCTATTTTCTATATTGAAGTTTTGTTTTCGCCTTAGCTCAGCAGTCGCTTGGAATTAGAAGTTCAGAAGCTTCTTTCTGCGATTTGACATTTGCTTCAGAAGGATTACAGTCTCTTTTTCCATGTATGCCGTAAAAGACTCAAAAGACTGTGCTATAAGGCAAACCTTGTCCGTTTAATATTGAGTCATGGATGGCGATCCTTAAGACATTTGGGTTTGTATCACATGTTGCTGGCTTACCCTCTGCGCCTTGGCCACAATTGCGCAGAAATGTGCCTTCAAAGGACTACATTTCACTGATTTAACCTTTTCCCTGGTTAGTAAGCAATTTGTGAGGGAATATTGCTCAGATGTGGCTTTGCTTTGGGCAGATTAGGCCAAAGAAGCTCTGAAAAATCCTCAACAGTGCTATTCAGTTCGCATGTCATGGCGAGGCACGGCAGGCAAGGTCAGAATTGGTTATCCCATTTGCAGCAAGATCCAAGGGCAGCGAAACTTGCCAGCAAAATGCATAGGAACATGTCGATTCCAGGAAATACTTTTAGCGCCACTTTTTTCAACGAATTCGGGTTCTTGGGATTAATCTCATGATGTTGTTAATTGGCTTAGGCTCAGTGTTTACACGCATTGTCCAATGAATTGAGTTAATAGCAGACATTTCCATGCAAATACTTTGCTCCTTAAAGCCTACTGAAGGTTCTCATGGCCACCATCGTAACTCCTTCTTCCTCCAGAATATCATTCCCTCGCTTTTTTGAGAAAGCTGGGTCTCCGTCACGGTCACGATCTCGTCAGATACAGTTCTATTTCAACTCTCACTGGAAAGGAAAATAAACCAGGAAATGGTCTCCACATTGGTTCTCCTATTAGCCGCATATTTCAGTCGAATAATCCTTACTGATCGATTATAAGTTGATCAAGCATAGGAGATCATAGGACAGGTACGGCCACAATCTTCTCGACATCACACTCACGATTCCCGGATAGCCCTGCGAACATGGTTACTATGATAAGGAACTTGTTCTCAGAGTTATAGTAAACCACCGATCCAAAACACATACTGTAAACCTGAAAACCGTGATCTCTAAATGCTCAAAATCATATCCTCAGATCGAAGGAATGGCACAGATATTGTATAGTACAGGAAACAGTCATTCTTCTCAATATCATTTCGCCATACCGAATACATCATCATTAACTGCGTTTGAACCCACCGCAGATCCTATCGAAAACAGTCGCGCGGCTCAAAGGTCAAGGCGAGTGCAGCGCTTAACTTGGTCGGAACGCGGCGCTCTTCCTCGTCCCACTCACTTTCGTGCATACCTAACGAGCGAACAAATTACAGAAGTCGGAGAAAATTGCCTCCGGCCTCCGCCTTGCACTGGCCGTGATTGATGCGCGAGTGACAGCGCGGCGCCGTCGGGAGAAGAAAAGAAAACTTTCGCCGCCCGTGCTGTAACAACATCTCGCGCGCACACTGTCCGTTCGCCCGAAGGTAATGGAGCCTCGGAGGGGCGCACGTACCGCCAGCCGAGTTAATCCACCGCATCGATTCGTTTTCGCGCGCCTCGTGCGAACAGTAGCCCTCGCGCGGTGCACTTCGTGTTTTGTCCGACCAGGTGGGGAGGAACTTGGGGGAGCTGTTTACTTCAGATGTGTTTCGGGTTTCTGAAAGCTCCTCAATTGTCAATCTAATGGAGGTTTGTGTTCCTTCCAGGCATAGCTGTCAAATCGCTGACACGAAACCGTTATTCTGTATTTTTTTCTAATTCTTTTAGATTGTTGCTCTGTACCAGTAAATCTGTCTATCTGAAAGAAAAAAATTAACTCAAAAAAATAGTCGAAAAACGGTCTCGGGTCAGCGATTTTGATAGCTGTGCTTCCAGGATAAATCCCTGAGAGAGTTTAAGAGCGCAGTTTCCGTTTTCATTCAAGAATCAAACTGTGTTTAAGCCCTGTAAGGTATTTTATAACAGGCCTGGAGTACCGTTGCCGTCCTGGACCCCCCTGGATCCTACACTCTAGAAAAAATCGCCGATTTGGTGATCCCTCCCCTTGGACTGTTTTGGAAGGCGAGAAGCGGTCATATGCCATTACTTCCAAGAGTTTCAAAGAACATAAACAGTTTGGTGTTTTCTTTTGCTCACTCAAGCAGAAACCTATTCACAACATGAACAGCATCATCTACAGGGTGCGGCAGAAGTTCTATACGGTTGGATTATTTCCTTTCTATTAGTGCAGATAATCTACTACAAAGAATGAAGGAACACTTTTACGTGCGCACACTTCTAGGAAAGCCTTTCTCAAGAATGCACCGTTAAGCGACAACAATATCACTAATAGCAGTCTGAGGAAGGAAAAGAGGGTTAGGTTTTGATCCTCGCTTTGGTTTTGCGTGTACTATGGAGAAGATGTTATATGCATAATTTAGTACCCCTTTTTTAAAGTTCTATTTGGTCTTAAAGGGCGTTTCAGTCGCTGATCAGCAAACATCTTGAAACTCACATACTTCATAACTGTATTGGCGGTTGAATAATTTATCCCCATTTGATAACAAGCAGCCCTCAGTCCATGCTGCACCACTCTCCTCCACCGAGGGAGAGGCACCTGTGATCCTGATTTGTGTAAAGCGCCGTGTTTGTCGCCAGGAACCTGTCGTGTTTTCGCTCGTTTTTGTCCGCGCTTACGACTGTAACGTGATATCGCGGGAGAATGTGGGTTTCTGTCGTCAGAGACTGAAACGAGGTGTTCCGAGAGGTCCGTAGCTTTGGTTTGTAGGCTGTATGTGATCGTAGTATTGTCATGGTGCTGGATAATCTGAATCTTTCTGTGTCAGCTGGACTACAGCTGCACTGTCCGCACTCGTTGCTATAGAATAATTGCCCTCCTGCTCGGCCTTTTACTTTTTATTTGTAAAGATTGGATTTAGGATTAACTCAAAAACCCTTCAAACTTGGTTCTCTACATTCCAAGTTCCAAGATCTCCGCATCATGTAAAAGGACATTATCTCGATCAGTTTTTTACTTGGTGTTTGTACGTTCCTGCGGGCTCTATGCACTCGAAGTCAACATTTCATTATTGTATGAAAGTTTGCGTCATTACTACTACATATAACGGACTCACTAATGTCGTCATCGCATAACATGATCGATTGTTTTGCGTTATTTCCTATTCTGTTGCCAGATATTCTTTACTTCCGTTCGTGCATTTGCTGTTCTGTTATTCGATTGTTCTTAGAGATGGGCTTTCAAGTATATCCTCTGACTGTATTATCAATTAAGAAGATAAAGAGCTCCAATTCCTGACTTCTTCACAGTTGGTTTATAAGGGTGACTCCCTGTGAGATATTCTAGCCGCAAATATCCTTCATAAACTTTAGTTTTCAGAGCTCTAAATTTTCGCATCGTTTCCTTCCCACCTCTCTCACCAGTTTCCTCTAGGTGTTCCCTAGAATCGCCGCTGCAAACTTCCCATTTTGCACCGTTCCAACACCTCCTCCTGTTACATCTCGGCGCCCTCCGCTGTTATTCCCCTTGTCCACCTTGCGCCCATCGAGCATAGACAAAAAGGAGCCTCTGCCGGCGAGGAGTCATCGCATTACACGACCGTCCAACGAACGCCGCTATTACGCGACAAGTGTCAGATGACAATCTGGTCAACCGGGGAACAGGTTCCCTCTCGGGTCGCCGCCTGGACGACCATAATTTTGTCCGATCGCCCTCAGTACAGCCGGAAATTAAGCGGAGTGACCTTTGGAGTTGGGTGCGCGGAAGAAAGGCAATTAAACCGTTTTCGCACAGACGTAATTTATGGCGGCACTTTGCAAGGCGCACTGTTTCCAGAGTTGATTCGGCTCGTAAAACAAAAAAACGCGTAATAAATATTGAAGTTTATGTTCTGATGAAGGCCTATCGATCAGCTGGGAAAGATACGAAGCGCTCCCAACCTGTACGACGATTGAAGTAACGGGATTAAGATCACAAACGTTTATTTTTTTAGACAAAAGACAAACGAGTAATGTCAAGTGTGGCTGTACTGCGTACTTGATACCAAGAATACTACAGTGTTCGTTAAAATTATACGCCACCCCCCCTTTTTTCGTTATTAATATAAAGCCTTGACCGTTTGAGCAACATAAGTGACAATACGTTAAAGAGCGTTGAAAAAAACGTAGATATGACAAAAAAAACAAAAATAACCAAAAAAATCTAGTTGTTGGAGCTGAAGAAGCTTGAAGGTCCTGCCTCGGACTCAAAAAAATTATACGCGACGCCACCCCCTGATTTTATACTTTTCTACATGGCCACCGGTAAGCATGTGTATGTAGAGTAGTAAATTGTAGAGCGGCTAGACATAGTTTTAGGTTCAAGCAGTTGTGGTAGGTCGTTGATCAGCGGAAACAGCAGCTCACGGAGATCTTCTAGGGATTCATAAATTCTGACCACGTTCCTTCAACGGTGAGTGAAACGGAATCGCAACATGCGACTTCACAGGTCAACCGACTCACAAGAAGGTCATTAACCTTGTGTCTACTTCTGAAGGAGACTGTCTGCACAGGGAACAGTCTGTCTCTTTTTTGCGTCGTTCCTCCCTCGACACATTCCCCAAATGTGTTCTGTTTTGCGCCCTCCGATTTCGCGTTTGTTCCCCAATTTGCATATTCAGGCGCTCTGAGCACTTTCCTCCACGCTCGGCGTTGTCACTGGTGACCGGCAATAAAAACATGTCCATTCCAGTCAGGAACAAAGGCCGATTTTGTGTTGTGTCGTTCAGCTGCCTAGAATCTGTTGTGCTGCAAAGCCACATGTTTTTTTTTTGATAATTTCAAGAACCTTATTCCAACTCTCGCTTATCTTAACCGTAATGAATTCCTGTGCAGGTGGTCCAGAGGTTACAGTAAAATTTAGAAGATAGGTTCCTATGAGCCGCGAAAGCCAAAGGGAAGTGCCTGGGAATGGAAGTAGACTCAAGCAGCGGGGCGAAAATCGTGTTAGAAGCGGGTTATTGTGCTTCGAGAGATTCGATTAGTGATGGCACGCTAAGCAGATGCAAGGCACTAAAAACTCCGATGGATTGTTTAGTTATAAGTGGAAGGATTTCCGGAAGGCTTCTTCCTTTCTAGGGTGTGGTGGCGCTCTTCGAATTCCTTGAAGATCTCCTGGTGCTCTTGCTATAGCTATTGTAAACCGTCTCCATATGCTCACTGTGTTGTATTCCAAGTTGGTTTACTTGCCTTTCTGTGTGCTTTATAGCTTCTAGATGACATCAGGTGATATATTCGAGTTTATCCTATGTAAGGATGTCCTTTTCACAGTAGGAGGTGTACGTGGTGGATATACGGACAAACTTTGTTACATACAGGCGCCAAGATCCCCACTTAATGGCGGGAAAAGTAGCTCTGTTAAAAAGGGTACACCTGCTCCTATTAAAATTGTTTTTCTAGTCCGCTGAATCTATTTCGACCAAAACAAATGTGTACGCAGGAGAATTGTAACGTTCCCTGACCAAAGTCGTTATTTCACAATCGTTTTGATCAACCTAAGGTAACCGTTAGGCAAGTATCAACTACATCTAACAAAGGTATAAGGGTCTTAGTAACATAAGAGGGTCCTTTGTCACTTTCCCTGTGGCTACCCCCTCCCTGAGCTATATGTACGGTTGGCCACAGCTAGCACACTTCAACGGATCCCCGGCAACCTGTAAAGTAGCTCGTAACTCACACCACAAACAATCCCTCCACAGCGCCACCCCCTCATTACCCCACGCGCGGCAAAGGATCCCGCGACCTCCGCCTCCGTTTAGGCTATTGTCGACGCCCGCTTTGTTGTTGCACGCAAAACAGTGCTCGAAGCGCTCTGTAGGCTCCGGCGCCGCTCCAACTGACAGGTGGTCGCCGACCGGGAGGGAACCGGTTCCCAGCCTCGCGGAGCCCACTCCAAACTTCCCTCGGCGACGACGACGCTTCTCCACCGCCAGCGACTCTCGCGCGCGCTTTCGCAACAAACGATCGCGAATTCATTAATCTAACGGTCCGAATTCGCGTCGATCGATCGGGAGAACTTTTGGAAATGTCAGTTCAGTGGGACGGGGAATTACGACTGGAATGGAGTGCTTTTTGTTTTGGGAACGTAAAAAGCCGCGAAAGAGCCTGGAAGGTTCCGGAATTGCTTCAAGGGTGGGCTACTTCTTTCGGTGCAGGACCCAATGGTGCCATAACGGTGTTATCTTCTACTAGTTATTTTATGTATATCTTCATGGAATGCATGTCGTTGTGAGACAAAGCAACGATAAGATCATAGTTTCGGCGTTTTTTCATCTTTCATCTGATTTCAAGAACTACCGGATAGGCTGCGTGTATTGCTATTTTCTCTGCGGGACCCAATGATCCCGATGCTTGGAACGTTGTTATGGCTCAACATTTCATTTCTGCATTCTTAAGATAGTTGTTTCGCGGTTCTTCTTGAGAAACTCCTTTGTTTTCGTTGTTTATTTTTACCGAGCTTATCTCCAAATCAGCCTTGCGGGACCCGAGTGGCATCTCTGCTATCTTGAGAAACTATTTTTACCTGAGGATCATCAAATATTACCGTAAATCAATTAAATCAACTGATCAAAAAACAAGGCGTAAATGTATTTTACATTGCAACCCTTCAGATATCCTATCTCGTAACACTTCCTCACCTCATCCGATCTCACTTATCGTTTCCATGGCATCTTGTGGTTATGTTCTCCACTCAACATCGTCACACTTCCTTCCTTATGAGCGGAGAACACTTTCCGGGCTGCTCCACATTGATCCCAAATCTCGCGTCGTGCCATGTAAGGAAAACACAGTGTTTTCGCGACGATAATTCCTTTCTAATGAGCGGAAAAAACTGGAATTCACCCTTCGACACCGTTGTGCGTACCAGAGCCGCCGTGTATCCTAATGGATGTGTGTGGAGGTGAGTGTCCAGACGGGACAGTCGCCGGAATCGTCAGCAGGGTTGCTAGTCACTTCCGCACACTCTGTGCTTTGGAGAGCGTGTCGTGATCTTCCGTTTCTGCAAAGGGCTTCGTCGCGAGTTTTTACCTCCTTCGTGTTGGCCGAGGGTTTTTTATATTGCATGAAAAGCCTATGTCTTTCCTTGTTTTTACCTCTGCTGTCTATTTAAAAGCAAAGCACTTGTTTTTTGTGCTTTGTAGAAGCAAACAAACTGTAAAACATTCATACGAACCTGTATCCTCGGTCTCCAGATAAAGAAATTTATTTAATAACACATATTTTACCAAATTAATACTTCTTCGGCGTCCAAAAACGCATATTCGTGCCGCTCCGTTCTTGTCCTTTCCAGGGAATCCTTTCTTGTCCGTTCGTTAGTAAGGAGTGTCATCAGCCACCGTCATACCTGGAGGGCAACACACAGCCTTGTCGCTGTGGAATTTCATAAATTGCCGCCTTTTCGGGCAGCAGTAGCCCTTTCCTTGGAATTCTCCAAAGTCATACCCACTTACGCAGATATGTCCGCTAATTCCACGGGTTTTTTCGCCCACTCCTGTTCATCGGGGATTGCGAACCCAATCAGCGCATTGCGGAATTTCTCGCCCCTCAGATACTCATTCTGATCTTTGTTCTCGATCTTCACGGGAGAGGCCTTCTGATCGGCGCACAATTGCATGACTTCCTTCGCACTTGTGGGTTTGCGGTCCTATAAACCTCCATTTAAAAGAAACAGTTGGCCGTAAACGATTACAAAGCTGATTACTCCGACACACTTGCCGAAGGCTTCACTGTACTCGAAGGAAAGCAGCTGAGAAAGCAGCCGTCGGCTGGCTCTCTCCGAAAGTAGAAAGTAGAGGAAACCGTCAGATGGTTTTAGTAGGGATATCTGTGAAGTAAAATTAGGAGCGCCTTTATATCGGCTTAATTACTTGCTGAGACTCCATTTGGAAACATCCGGGGCATAGTTTGGTTTAGAATAGTGTAGCGTTATCCGAGTTCAGCCCGGAATAGAACACGTAGGTTTTCTCTTGTGAGAGGTACCCTATTATGCGCCAAGGCGACTTACAAGAACCAAGATAGCTCTTAGGTTTAGCGAAGGACAATAAGAGGGGTACACTCAAAGAGCTGCTTTGCACATGACGGTCGACAGAAGCCGACCGAGCGCAGTGTGCGCCCGACCAGCTCTGATCTGTTCCTCCTTCAGGTCACTCGCCAGAAAGGTGACAGACGTTGAAAAACCCTCTGCGCGGTCCAGTCACAGGGTTTTAATTAATTTTTTCATCCACCTAAGGATGTAGGTTAAAACATGACAGGGGAGCCGCGGGGGTCATACTTCAATGCTTGACTAATTCTTTGAGGAAAAATTAATCTAAAACTCCAGATGGCAATAGCTCAAAAAAACTCTACGATGCCCATTAGGTAGTCCATAACGATCTAATCTCCTAAGACTGTAATGCCGCGCAAAAACCGGAGATAGTCCCCCCGATATAACTGTAAAAGTTAAATCGATTATTTTGCGTTTCCCTGCTTGTTCACTGCTCCTATCAGCTGCCTTATCGGCGGTCAGTAGCCCTGTTCTTGACTCATTAATCAGCTGATCCTAGGAACTCTAGTTTCAAGCCACACATCCAATTCCAATCCGTTACCTCATCCCTTTGGACAACATTTTAGGATAACACATATTTGGATCTATAGAACTTTGGCTTGATAAGATTCATGCAGGGTGTCCCCCATCGTAGGTAAGTCACAGAAAACCCAGAATATGTCAATCATGGACAATCAAGACCTTTTTCCTAATTAAAACAATGGCATGTGATCCTGGAAATTTCGGTTTAATGCCGTCTTATCGCTTTTGTGTTCTTGATATGTAGCGGAGGCCTGTGATATTCACGCTATCTGGGTTCACTTTGATTTTTCTCTTGATTTATTGCTTACCCTGGGGGTTTCAAGCATTTAGCGAAACCAGGAGAGACTTACCATAATACATCTTTTCACATTCAAAAATAAGAAATCCATTCTTAATTGGAAGCAAAGATTATAAGAAAATCCATAACCGTATGCCTTATGTTAACTCGGGCTACTTGGTTTCGCGGCCCTGTGGCCTAATGGATAAGGCGTCGGACTTCGGATCCGAAGATTGCAGGTTCGAATCCTGTCAGGGTCGAAACATTTTGTTGAAAACACGTGCATTTGGACATTATTTTCCTCCCAACTAACTCTGCGTCGATCCATGTATCCAGTGTACAAGAGAACAACTGCTTTTTCCCTTCTGGACGACCTGGATCGTACCGTACCTTATCCCAACTCCCTCCGTACTCTTACGACTTTCGCAACTCGATGGTCACCTTCGAAAGACGCGCACCAACCACCGTAACCTACATTAACTCTCGAGCTGATCCACTTTTTGCCCACTCCCGGTCACATCACATCTCCGTCCTTGTACTTTCTCCAGGCGACAGCGCCGTCTCGCTGGCTGCTCGCTCTGTCCCACCTGGAAAACAAAGGATAACTCCGACGACGGGCCATCCGTCATCCTCAGGTGCGCGCACCATCCCTCGCGGCAACTGTCCGCCCCACAGGCGCCTGCAGCTGCCGACGCGGCCCTCCGCTCCCAAGTTCTCCACTCCCGCCGTCCCAGCCAACAGCCGCGATCGATTTCTTATCCGCCGCCGCCGATCAGCGCCTCAGATCTCGCGTAGTCCACTTTTTACGCGCGGAGGACGAACGCCGTCCCCGTCTGGATGGTCCCACTCAACGCCGAGATGTGTAAATATGCCAACACTTGGAGGTGCAGCCCGGAGTTACTGTCGACCTCCGCATCCCGTTATCCGAGTAGGAAGCAGTCGGCGGATGAGGGATGACTCCGCTGAGGCTAGTTTTTGGAAGCCTGCTGACGCGCCTGCAGCTTCTTTCTTAACACGGTGGGCACGTAGGTGGACGGCTTGTTTCCGCTCATTAAGACCGGATCACAGCCTCTACTATGCCCCAACATCTGTTCGTGTGTTTTTGCTCCGCTCGATTCTCTTATTCAGCTGAGAGCGGCCAGCTTCATGGTCAGTTTGCTTCTGATAGCTTGTTAGTCCCTGTTCCAATTAGTGTACGAAGATGTGGCTCTAGCTGTGGGTCCGAGAGTTAGTGCTGATCCTCAAAAGGATCGCCTTGACTTATGGACGCTTTTAGGTATTACTGTAGATAGTTATAATCGGCCTTCAAGACTATGTATGGGTTTTTAAAACAGTGATTTTATGGATCCACCTTATGTACCTTGATTGCCGTGTATTTCCTTTGTTCAGCTTCCCTGTGGAAGTCATAAGATTGGATCCTATATCTATTTTTTATTTTACTGTATTCTAAAGTACATTAATGGCTACAATCAGTTCCATTTTTGAAGGTTATTCCGGTGATTTGTAATTTGTAGATAAGCAGGTAGAAGCTCAAAAAATTCAGGGTATTCCCGGTCACAATGTGATACCCCCTAAGTCCCTATTAGCAGCTCTCTCCATGGTTACACTAAAGCCATTCATTTAATTCCAGTTTACATCTTCCTTTGCGGAAAGTGCGCGTGTCCAAGAGCTCAAAGCTCGCTATGACCAAACCTCAGCCTCCTTCCCCTTCCGCACGCTTTGTGGACAACAACAAATCGAGCGCATTGGATCAAATCATCTCGCTCGTCGACTCTTGACAGGGCGAACAAAAAAGTGATCTCCCATCTTCCAGTCGGAATCCACATTCCAATTAATCTTAAATTGGATGCCACTCAAACGTCATCGAGAGATCTGTCAAATGTGGCGCACCGTTCTGAGCGCGCGTCATGTGCACATCTCTGCGCTATTTGCGTACATCTCTCATGACATTCCCCAGCCCAGGTTGTAATTAATCCTTGTTTAACAACACCCTTCTGCCGGGAATGCAAATTCCATGGAATTAGAGTAATTGAGCGCCATCCTTTCGGAAGGTAGGCTGTAAATGTGGCTACAGAATTCCCCTGAGCAGATCTAAGACATCATAGAATAGGACCCATAGAGATTCCATAAGAAAATGGCAACTGACTCTGTAGGAGAAAAATAAGGAAGCTTAGCATTCATAGGACGTTATCCTCATGAAGTCTGGTGATTCTTTTCAGTTTTTTTGTAGGTCTGTTCTAACCTCAATCATAGAGTGTGAAAACAAAATTTCTTTAAGCAGGATGCAGAAGAAGAAGAATATATGATTTTAATACATACAGAGGGATAATCCCTCTTACCGTAAGATCTTTCTAAGATAATTACATATCAGCTTGCTTAGGGTTTCAAGGAAGCCCATAATCAGCAAGTTTTTGGTTCTTTCCCAAAATAGAGCATTCTTAGAGAATCATCATATAGATTTTTCCAGTATCTAATCACACAACCTGCACTACCTGCTCAAGAAGACCACTGAGCTGAAGCCTCTTCACTAAGCCACTGATGGCAGTTGCACCCAGTGAAGCCGAATCAAGACTCAGCTGGTTTGTTTTAAACTGCTTCAGCTTCTTGGATTCAGTCCACATTCTCCTAAACTAAAATTAACCACGACAGCACATGAACCCCCCACCTTTCGCGACCATCCACCAGATTCCATGACCGTCCGTCGACCCTTAATCTCCCCTCTCGGATTACCGTTGTCCCCATTGGTAGCCGAACGCTTTTCGTACGCGTCGCGACCCTTGAACTCCGGCGAGGTCACATACCTTCGGCGGCACGCCGACTGGCGCTCTTGGGGACCGTCGGCCGCCGCTTGGCCGAACGAGAGCGCATCGCTCCACATCTGGCGCCGGGACCTTTGTCCTCCCCCTGCTGGCCTGTTTATCGTGCGCGTCTGCTTGCGGGACGAACTTTACGATACGTGAGACTCAAGCTCGGATTCGTTCAGATCTGTTCTACCCTTCGTCCGTCCACGTCCCGCCGAAATCCGCCAAGATAGGACCGGAAACGTGCCCAGAGCCGAAGCGACGGAAGATGGACGACGCGGTAGGTTACGGTGCCGAGTGTTTGCTTGACGGATTTGCGCGATTATTTACAATCTCGGCGCGGCTGTTTTTGTTGTAAAGTGGGCACTTATGGGCTACTGGAGAGCTGGGCTCACCGCCTTGGGTTGGTTCTTCAGGTGGAGCTTCAGAGGTGACACTGAGGATGCTCGCCCTTTAACATTTTATACGATAAAGAGGGTTTTTTTGTCCCTCCTCTAGATAGCTCTTTTTCTGTAACGTTAAGGAATCCAATCGAAATAGTGGATTCTCATTGATACACAGATATTAGGTATAAAGTTGTTTTATTGTTAGGTGGAGCTTCAGAGGTATGGCACTGAGGATGTCCGCCCCCCATGTTTTATACGATAGAGAGAGTTTTTTTTCTATTCTTTGTCTATCCTTTGGCATATATCAGCTCGTTTCCTGTAGCCTTAAGGTATCCAATTAAAATAGTGGATTCTTATCGATATTAAGCAAGAAGGCACACCCTCTCATGCAGAGCCAGCCCCCTATCACTACCTGCCGACCACTCACCATCTGATATCCCCAGAAAATTCCGGCACACCCCACGTAATGTTACCTTCGGCTGCGCAGGTCGACGCCCGCGCGCCCGAGATCCGGTCATCCGATAAGGTGCCAACTTTCGCGAACTCCCCTCCTTGCCCCACTCTGTTTTGCGTGCAGACTTTCCCGTTTCGACTCGCGCTTCTTCATTACTCTTAGGAGACGTTTTTCGGCCTCCGCGCAGTGCACGCTAAGGTCAAACAGCACAAAAAGGCCCTACGTGCCGTTGGCAAGCATCACCTCCTCTCCTAGGAACCGGTTTGCATCGGGCTCTCGGCACACCTTTCCTCCTTGGTTCCAGCGCCTCCGAACCGTCGCCAAACGGTATTCCTAATCTAATTAGACGCTTTGGGCGCGACCTCTCGAATTCCTTCGCATTAGCCCGGTGACGCGACTCTCGAAAAATAAGCGACTCCAAGGAGGATCGATGGTTTTTATGTAAATTTTACGATGTCGCATCGCGCTGCTTTAGGGTGCTCCTAGGAGTTGGGCAAGAAGGGGCTGGAATTGGGAATGCGGACCAGCACCTCCTTCATAGCCCTTTTCCACCATTTTGATATGGTCAAGTCCTGGTTGGAAGGTGTTTATCTGTAGTACGTGAACTGTTTTCACACCGTACCTTGCTCTAGAACCGGTTTGTCGAACCCTTTTCAATTGTCACCGTAAAGTGACTGTTGCTTTTGAGAATAAGAAACGCTTGACGTACCTAATGACAATTGGTCCAAATGACCTCTGCTTCTCTTAAGACATATTATCGACGCATTACCCCGAGTACCACGTTCTTAAAGGTCCTGTCAAGAGTTCTCTCGACGCAAGCAATTTTCTGCAATAAAAACTCTTAACAGCCTTGCTCGACTGAACTGGAAACCTGACAATGTTCCGTTTTTGAGAGCCAAGTATCTTGTCTTCCTCCTATTTGCGATGATTGCTCCTCATGGTTCTTTGTTTAACACTTAACATATTTTACGTTTAAACAAATCTCTACTCACCAAAGTTCTTATTCCAAAACGGTCTCCGACAGCACGTAAATAACGTTCCTTCCTCTGCCAAGATGAACGCCGATGAAACCATGCGATCAATCCCATAAATCACTTCGAAACGTGTTTAAGGTCATTTTGGGGAGACGGGGCTTTTTACTCGCTAGGTACTCAGTTCGCCATCCTTCAGCTTAATAGGCGTATGACTGCTACTTAAGAGCGGTCTCTGAGATGATCAAAGGGTGGTATGCATAACGGTGAAATCTGGTTTCCTCCAAGTCGAGCAGCCCAGTAGGTACAAATCTCTGTGATCTCCAAATTGGAACGAATGGGTATCACCACCACTTGTACACTTATCCAGGACCCTTGTCAATTCAATGTGGTGCCATACATATAGTATTGATCAAAAAGGTTCTTTGGTTAAACGACCAAGGTTTCCTCCCAGTTCTCTTGGATCTAAATCTGGGCGATCTCCAGATTGGAACGCTGGAAACATTAAATTCCTGCGCCCATCGTGCTCATCTGTTTATTCTCCGTTGTTTTTGACGTAAGTCCTTCTTAGCTCTTGCAGAACCGGTTTCGCAGGCTACATGTTGCCAAACGTGTTTAGCATCTACTTCTTAACACGATTTCCAATCACGGCGTCCAGCGGACATTCCCAAAAACAGCCTTTCCGATCGGATCCACCGTCCACTCGTGTCGCGACGAGACCTCCCGACCCGAACGCACCGGTTCAGCGCCACCAAAAGTCGCGCTCGTAGAAGCGCCGCCGATCAGCGTGGCGCGAAGGCCGAGCGGTAAATAATTGCGCATCCAGTTTCGCGGAACACGTTTCCGAACCGAAGCGCGCCACTGCTCTCTTCTCCGCAGGGGAGGCACTCGGGCGCGGAGCCGAAGTAGAAGGAGCGCTGTTCCTACGGCGGTCGACCGCTCGGGTGGTCGCTTAATTAATCGGCTTCTGGCCGCCCCTGAGCGTCCGTGTTGTTGAGCGCCGTGTGCCTAATGTGTACGGTGGGACAACAGTCCAATTAGTACTCTATGAGACTGTTCTTGGCTTCCCTTAAGTGGCTTGGGTGCGTTGAGGGTCTACCGTTTGAGCGTTGGCGTGGCCTGGTCGTTAGCTCTGCAACTGCTGAATCTGCATAGTACTTGAGGATATTCGATTCTTCTTAAAGGCTGTCGTAGAGCCGATCCTACTTCATCCTACCTTTTTTGATTTGATTTTATCACACTTCCTGATCTCAGACCTCCTTGATCGCAAAGGGAAAACTATTTTGAGGTGTTTACAGGACGTCCGCCCGGAAAAGACAAGCAGGTTTCCTCAAGCACCTTTCGCCGCAGTCAATGGGCACAGTTTCCGAGCACTGAGTGGCGCACATTGATTGGCGACTGTTAAGAGTCCGTCGTTTATTTCACGACGTAATTTTGGTAATTCCGAGAACCTACTTGAGCCAACAAACATACTATAAGGCTTCTGAGCACCTTTATTGTCCGTCGTACTATATCAGAATGTCGCATTTCACTGTAAGCGGTGGTATTTTTATCACAAACCTTTACGCTCCGAGATAAGAGATGATCTGTCCACCGGCTGGCTACCGTATTATGTGATGCATCGAAAGTGCTGCTTAAAAGCAAGCCATCGAAGATGAAAGGATCATTGAAATCTTCTTTGGCCATTTTATATAAGATTTTCTATCCTAACTCTGCATCTTAACACGTAGCAGTTTGCCACGCTGTTCAAAAAGTGCCACCAAAGACCATATTGTAGGAACCTGGGTCCATGTCACCGTAGCCCCCCTTAGCACTTGAGGCGATCGATGTTCGCACAGTTTCAGAAACGGACTGGTTCTTAGGACATACGTGATAGCAGCAAACACTGGGTGCTCCCCACCCATACAGGCGCCCCACCCTACGAGAGTTCTCCCACGAAGTGCTTCTTAATAGGACCTCCGTCGGTAGCTTCCTCCCCGAACGCCCTAATCGTGTTTGCACTCCTCCTCAGAAGCGGTGTGCCGCGCGCGGTAGCCTCCCGAGCCAACTTCGCTCATCGTCGGCAGCAGCATCTTCCGCCGCCGCCCAGCGAAGGTTAACGTGTTTGCGCGCGCGCTGTTTACAGATTTTTTGACCGCGAGACGATCGACGCCGCCTCTCGCGCACCCCTAACGAACCACACGGGTTTAACCTTGAAATTAGTGTCTCGCGTGCCTTCGACAAGAACGGTTCTAATCCACTCGTTCCTGTTTAGAACTCCCCGCCGGCGACTACCAGCACGGCGACGCCTTCCGCGACCCCTCACAACGGCGTCGGAGGCAGCATCAGCATCCAGAGTAGTACGGTAGGCGGCGGCTTCGAGCAGCACGACGTGAGCGCCATGCTCAACGGCGACTTCTCCGCGGTGCTTCAAGGCGCCAACGGTAGGTTGTCTTATCTCCGCTAATCGCGTGGCGAACCCTTGAACTGGCACAGAGGTGCATGACCTGAATTCCCGAACTTCGCCTAATTGCCGCTTTTGGAAGGAACGGGGAAGTTCAAATCAGAGCAAATCCCTAATTTGATTAGTCATGGTTCAGTTTGGGGAGGAACTCAAGTGGGTGGGGAGATTAAGAGGGGTGTTCGGAAACATTGACCATGGAGGTTACCCTAGCCAGCTGATATCACAATACGCAACCTTCTATGGCCTTGTAGGAAGCTAGAACTGTTCTCAATGGTTGAAATTCCATTTACGCGATCAGTCTTAACTTCACAATCATGAGTATTCAGTATCAACAAGACTAATGTTCTAAACTATGGCTAAATAAGCCATTTCCGCACTAATTTTATGAAGCCCTCCCAACACATGAAGAATTGTAAGCTATGATGATGCTGGTACACCCACTAAGATGGTCCCAGAATCGACTCTTTCCCTTACGGAAACAGACAAGCTCCTTTACCTAACCTGATGTCCAAATCCAATTTTTCCCTATTCCCATCTTCTACGCCTATCTCTTCCAGGCACGCTCCTCACCAGCTCCAACGGCTCCACGCCGATCACCTCGACCATCACACAGATCAACAACAACAACCCAGCGGTGGCAAACAACAACACCAACACCACCTACACCATCGACTACCTCACCCAGTTGCTCAAAGACAAGAAGCAGTTGGCCGCCTTCCCCAACGTCTTCCACCACCTGGAGCGACTCGTCGACGATGGTAAGTCCATACCGTAGTTCTAAAGTGCTGAACAATGCGCGCGACGTGTCGCTTCCTTGTCGAAGCTCTCGAACTGGCCGTGTTTGCTATCTTGGCTCGGCCGTGGTCAAGTGGCTAGGCTAACAACGCCGGACACTTTAGAGTCGCTCGTCGGTGACGTCGCCTGATACATTCACACTTTCAGAGATCAACAAAGTGCGCGTGACGCTCTTCCAGACGGACTTCATCAAGGAGGCGCTTATCCTGCCAGAGCCGATGGGCGATGTGGTTACGGTAACAGAGAAGGTGTTCGTGCCCGCGAAAGAGTACCCGGACTACAACTTCGTGGGAAGGATTCTGGGGCCCAGAGGCATGACGGCCAAGCAGCTGGAACAGGAAACCGGGTGTAAAATTATGGTACGCGGTAAGGGTTCGATGCGGGACAAGAAGAAGGTAGGCTCTCGGATTATAAGAGCCCTAGGGAGCAAACGTCGATGTTTAGGAGGAGATGAACAGAGGCAAAGCCAACTGGGAGCACTTGTCGGAGGAGCTCCACGTGTTGATCCAGTGCGAGGATACGCCCAACAGGTGCGAAGTGAAGATTAAGAGAGCTGTGGAGCAAGTTAAGAAGCTTCTGGTGCCGGCGGTAAGTTGTGTTTGGGACGGTTATATAGGGTTTATTTTGAGGGTGGAGCTCAGTAGTTATTTGGCCCTATCCTGTTCAATTCTTGTGCTGCTTTTACATTCATGTAAACTAAATAAGCAATAGCTTTTGATCCAGGCAAAATATTGCCCAATCTTTAGCGATATTAGCCACCTCCTACCTTCACATGTCACTGCGCTTAAACGGCATGCTTTCTTACAAAGGATCGTACATTTTTTCATCTTTACAAATGAAAAAATGGAATGTTTTATATTTAAACCAATCCGACTATGTTTTCCTGCCCAAATTTGTATAACGGTGAGAAACCTGACTTTCTATTCGCTCTTTTCTCCAGTCCTTTTTTCTGTCACGATCCGTAGAAGTCGTTGAGTTAAAAGATATGTTGTGCTAAGAAACAGCATACCGCTGAAACAAATAACTTATAAGTCTTCTATGAGGCAGAAAAAAAAACTTCGCCCCCTAAGGGATTCGAACCCTTGGCCGTTAGATTAAAAGTCTAACGCTCTACCGGCTGAGCTAAAGGGGCTCCATCTGTTCTGGCGAACAATTGGGTGTTATCACAGCTAGGAGTGAAAAACATGGACTTTACTCTTTCAGCCGGAAGGCGAAGACGAGCTGAAACGCAAGCAGCTCATGGAACTAGCCATCATCAACGGCACATTCCGCAACTCGGGCTCCAACAACACGGCAGCGCAACTCGCCGCCGCCGTCGCCTCCTCCACAAACAAGCAACAACTCCTTCTCCTGGAGAACGCCGCTGCCAACCAGAGGCTGCTCACGCCTACGCTCCAAAGCCTTCCCACGGGCACGATCCGGTCACCGAACCTGGCCGGAGCGCCGATCATCATGAGCCCTTCGAGGAACGGTCAGAACCAGGCGGCCAATGTAGCCGCAGCCCTCGCCCAGATCCAGAACAACTCACTGGTGGCGTCGGCCGTCCCGAACCCGGCCACCAACCCCTCCGCCGCTATCGAATACCAACAGTTAATGCTAAAGTAGGGTCCGCCTATTTAACCTCTGCTTATAGACTGTTTAGCTCGATGCACTACGACCCGGTCAACGGGTACCAGGCGGTCCCGGTGTCGGCAGCCGCGGCTGCGCTGCAGCAGCAACAACAGCAGCAGTATGTAGCCGCGCTGATGGGCGCTTCAGCCGCAGCGTCGCCATTCCTCGGCGACTACGCCGCAGCGGTGGCCGCAGCGAACGCCGCTGCGGGCGGCGGTCTGGACATCTCGCAAGCGGGTCAGTTGATCGTTCACCACTAAAGCTGCCCGTAGAGTCACGTTTCAGCAGCGAGTTATTTATTTTGACGTTTGTACATACCCAAACCGATGATCTGTTCATGAGAGAACATTCCGTGTGCTTCTTGATCTCTGTGATAAGTGCCAAATAAACACGTACGGTTACGGTAGACGTCTCGAGCACTAACCTGACCGTCCGAGTCCTTTCGAGCAGTCCAAATCCGCTAAATTCGTCTTTCTCGCTCTCGCTCGTGCTAATCCACCCGCCCACTACCGTACCCTTCCCACCGATCTGTCGGCCGCTGCGCTAACCGACGTGTTTAACTGCAGGCGCCCTCATTGGCGGCCAGCGACGCGCCCTCGGGCAGCACCGCGACCACCCGTACAAGGCTTCCGCCGGCAAGACGAGCACCTAACCGCTGGCGACCACCTACTGACTCCATTAATCAGACGCTTCTAATCAATGGTGAGGGCCACCCGCATCGGGCGCAGCAACTGACTTGTTTTCTCTGTTTCAGCTCTCGCTCTCTCTATGCTCTAATCACAGTGTCCTCCTCCCTTCTACCGTACTCTCAACTGCTACCGTACTCATCTTCGGCCTTCACCACGTGTGCCTTGTTCTCGTGTCTGCCTTCGCTACCCCAAACCTGAATCGATGTGTGTGGCCTTGTCGTAATAAGCTACGGGTTTCCGCGTGTGTTCTACACCCCAATTTGCAACTACCGACTCCCCAACACCCTCCCCATCCACTAACCCCATTTCTGTGTTCTGTGTCTTTCGCGTTTTAGGATCGTTTATATGTCGAGGTGTACCGAAAGTGCCATTACCGTGTCCGACAAACATATTAGATAGGAAGTGTTCTCGTGAGATTCTTGGTTTTATCGAATATTTTGTAGATTGATGTGCATAATTCTGAAGAGTAAAGAGACTATATCTTGTGTTTGTGAGTCCACAATGTATACACCTGAAGGAAAGGGGCTGGAAGGTATCTATGGCGACTCAATACATCTCCAACAAGACGACAATATCATCATACGGAATGGTCGTACACCACGAAATCGTCAGAATATCTTCAGCACTTGTGACTCCATCTAGCACTTAAATCCGGCTGACAGGAAGTCCTGTTTATCTGTAAATACTCTCGTATTATTTGTATCATTTCTGAAAGCTTTCATAGCAGGATTGTTCAAATTTTCGGGGTTTTGATAAATACCACCCTCGAAACGGTATTTCCGCTGGGTATCGTTGTAACATGCGGCAAAAGGTCCTACCTGGCTGGCCAGAAAACGCGAAGGAGTCCTTGACCCGTCGATTCTCGTAGGGACACAATTCTGGTTAAAGGACAACTACTTGGCAAGATGAAGATTGTGCTTCCAAGATCAGTTATGCAAATCAGTGCGTCTCCTAGACATTCCGGAACCCCCTGTAGACTTCTGTCACCCTAGACATTGTGATCGTTTTGCGTAGACGAGACAGAACAAGGAACTTGATTGTTCATTATCTCGTCTGATTGAGTCCCGATTGGTCGATCCCATCATGAGTGAAAGTATCGAAATTGGGATTGTACAAGACGCCGAGGATGTGACCGAACTTGGGATTGCCCCGCTCACCGAGGAGCGCAAACGCTACTTGAACGACGCCATCCGTCAGATGACTCTCGTTGGCGACTCTGCCGACGCCATCGCCGATGAATGTAATTCCTCTTTTAATTTTCCACTTTATCGCGTTGTTTAGTGGTGGAAGCCATCCTCGACGTCTCTCATGATGCGATCTTCGTGCAGCTCGATCGAATTCTGAAGGGTCACGGACTGTCCGCACAGCAGAAGAATGAAATCCTCGCGAACTGTGAACCGAGGAATAAGATGCGGAAGGCGATCTTGAAGCTGCAGAGAAAAATTGAGGTAAGGGGGAAATAATCGTTTAATGCTAATTCCACGATTTAGGAAGGACTCCGGAAGCATATGACCGTCCCGGACGGCATTCCAGTGCCCGCATTCAGTGATATT
Organism: Steinernema khuongi; assembly: GCA_016648015.1. Classification (NCBI taxonomy): domain Eukaryota; kingdom Metazoa; phylum Nematoda; class Chromadorea; order Rhabditida; family Steinernematidae; genus Steinernema; species Steinernema khuongi. The sequence goes on along the minus strand of JADLIF010001886.1, from coordinate 7,164 downwards.
AGGAGCACCGAAGGAGTCGAGGATGTGTCCCGTGTTACGGAGCAACTCTGCGATCTACTGGGACAAGCGATTCAGGGGAAACAACAAGCCCAGGAGGAGTTTACCACCATGAGCAAGGTCTACAGGAAGGTGTTCGAATCTGCTCGGCTGGCTGGAGTGTCCGAAGAGGTCTTGAAGGAGATCAAGAAGAAGGACGAAGCAACGGCTGAAGAAACAGTGACATGTTTTGAGTCTACTACTTGAGAATGTATATTCTTGTGGAAAGAGTTTATTAAAGTTTGATCTCAAACAGATAGACCAGGTATCTTACTGCCGGATGGCACTGACTGCATCCTCCGGTACATGAACTGCTAGAAAAACAAACGTTTCAAGCATGTAAATATATAAACATATACCCAAAGTAACACGTCAGTTATATGTACGTCGAGTCAACACCACGCCTAACCTGGTAATGAGCAACTTTGCCTACATGACATTTAGATTCCTGCTTAGGCTTGTGAGTCATAAGCCTAAGGTCACAAGTTGTGACCTTTTAAGTTATGTTACTAAGCACCAGTGTCAGAGAAGGGAACCACAGAACAAACCTCTGCACAACCATTGCTAAATATTTGACTCCATTCTTTCGTTCCAAGCCTACTCAGAGTCAGAGAACGCTTATCTCCGCTGGAACGTTTCACAGATAACGCCGGAACTGTGCTTTTCACAACTTACGCTATCGTATTGTCAGTTCTGAACGCTAAGCAGCTTTCGCGCTTCTTGAATTCCCTGTCATAAGCCCTCCTTTCTCCATCTGTAAGCCGTAATAGTTCTGATCATTACAAAAGGCTCACTGTTTATGTTGATACGTCTCCTTATTTAACACCTCCTTCTTCTCACTGTTTTCAGTGTTTACTCCAACCGGACCTTAATGAAGACCGAGATTCTTCTTCTCTCCTTCCTAGTTGGAACGTGCCTGCCGTACGGCCTTCTGGACAGATGCCGCTACCAGTGTCAGAATAGAGTGCCCTGCTGGGACGGTTGGACCTACTTCAGCCACACGCAGTCCTGCTACCGCGTCTACCACAGCAAGAACTGGTTCGACGCGGCGGACTACTGTAGATCCCTGAACGCGAATCTGACCTCTATCCACGGCCACCACGAGAACTCCTTCGTGGCCAGGGTGGCTTACAACGGCGACATCGATCAGAAGACGTGGATTGGCGCTTTCTATTTTGGTGGGAAATACAGCTGGAACGATGGAACCGAGATGAGGTTCACCAATTGGAAGAATACTGTTGAGGAGAAGAACTGCCAGCTCCCTTGCATAGCGGTAAGTAAATCGCTGGTGCTGTAGATTGAAACGATCGTGGTTTAGATCGAAAACAAAAAATGTGTGAACAAAGTGAAGTGGTTCAACGAGAACTGCTACGAAGAACTGCGGACGTTCGTCTGCAAAAGGCCCGCTTTCCGTTAAAGCATTTGGAGCATTGCAAGAGGCCCGCTTTCCTAGAGATATGTTGTGAAATTAAATAAAGAAGCATTAAAGTATATGTAAGTGGTGGTGCTTCTCGTGTCTGAGAGACACTGTAGTCCAAAGTTCCTGTTGCTAAAACGATGAAAGTACATTTTTGTTTCTTCATTTATGCACCGGAATAGGAAGGAAACTAAAGCACTGGAAGCAATGAACGCTTCTCCAGTTCCATGCTGACGAAAACTGCCTTGTTTGTCCGGAAATCAGTGCCTTATCACAGTTTTTCCCATCCTTGAACTGAATGGTCTGCAGGTGGCTGTTGCACAACTTCAACGTCATTCTTCTGGAAGTGGCGATCGGATTAATGTTGAAGTGACACCCTATCATTGATGCCGATTATGTGACTCGAAAAGTCGCTGGAGTGATTGAGCAGCACAAGATTGTAGGAAACGTTTTATTGCGTATTTACACATAGACTTTCGATTACACAAACAAGAACAAAACAATACTCTTCAGCACCACCACGGTCTTAAGCGTCTTTTCCCAGGAAGGACTTGGCCACGGCCTCCATAGCCTCGGCGAAGACAATGTGCTCCTTGACCTTGATCCGCTCGTGTAGAGAGTCTTCTGTATCATCCTTGTAGACCGGAACAGTTTCCTGGAAATAAGGTCGATGCATACTTAACTCATGAATAGGATCGTGTTACCTGAGCAATGATGGCACCGGCGTCGACTTCCACATCAGCAAAGTGGGCAGTGCATCCGGCGACCTTCACTCCGGCCTCCAGGGCGAGTTTCACGGCATGAGCCCCCTTGAAAGACGGTAGCAGAGAGGGGTGGATGTTGATGATACGGTTCTTCCAGCGGTTGACGAACGACGCCGTCAGGATGCGCATGAAACCGGCCAAGCAGATCAGCTCGATGCCGCGCTTCTCCAACTCCTGCGTGATCACCGCCTCGTACTCCTCGCGCTCGCCCACCGAGGGGACGACGACGGTTTCGATGCCGTAGGAGCGGGCGATAGCGATACCACCCGCGTCAGCCTTGTTGCTGATGACCACACGTACGCTGCAGTTGCTCTTGTTGTACAGACTCTTCTCGATGAGCTTCTTCATGTTGCTGCCTAGAAAGGAGAAATGAGGTCAGCGGTTAGCAGCTACTGATCCAAGATACATTTTATGATAAAATCCTAGAACTAAGATCTACTCTAGCAGTTTAACAAAGCTCCCTGAAGAAAGACTACTTGAACTCAGGACTTCATCTTCTCGAGGGATCTCGAATGTTGTGGTGCTCGGTTACGGTAAGCTAAGAAAACCTACCAGCTCCAGAAATCAGAATGCCAACGTTGATTTTCCTGGACTGCGTCTTCACAAAGCGATACTTGAAAGTGTTCTCCACAGTCTTGTACACGATCTGCTCATTCGTGGTCTTCTTGACGACGTTTCCGATCTTGTAGATGGCCGACTCTCCATGCTCCAACAGGGAATCCGTCACGGCTTCCTGGTTCTCCGCTGAGACCACGAGGACAAGGCCAACGCCACAGTTGAACGTCTTCAGCATCTCGGCGGGCGCTACAGGACCGTTAGAGTGAAGCCAGTCAAAGACCTCGGGAACGGGCCAGCTGCCGCATTGCTGAAAGTAGCCGAGTGAAGAAGGATCGCTAGGTCTAAAGGATTACGATTTCTCCTGCGACGTGCGCCGGGAACACTCTGGGAAGGTTCTCGGTGATTCCACCTCCGGTGATGTGGGCGATCGCCTTGACCTTTCCGGACTTGAGGGCTTCGATGACCGACTTCACATAAAGCTTCGTGGGTCTGAGGAGCTCTTCGCCGATGGAAACAAGAGGATTCCAGGGGGCCGGCTCCTTGTAGGAGAATCCGTTGTCCGAGACGATCTTCCGCACAAGGCTGAATCCGTTGCTGTGGAGACCGTTTGACGGCAGCGCGAGCAGAACATCTCCTTCGGAAACGGAGTCGGTGAGAGGCAGCTGGGGCCAAGAGGCTTCACGGGCGCCGATACAACAGCCGGCGACGTCCCATTGGCCCGGGTTGTACACGCCCGGCATCTCCGCCGTTTCTCCACCTGAAGAAAGAGGATTCAAGCAATGAAGAAGATGGGGAGCTTACCGACAAGAGCGCATCCAGATTCCTTGCACGCCTTGGCGATGGAACGGATTACTGCCGCGGCTTCCTCCTTGACCAAGCGTCCAGTGACGTAGTAGTCGAGGAAAGCGACCGGGCGAGCGCAGTGGCACAGGACGTCGTTCACGCACATGCCCACCAGATCGTAGCCAAGGCCGTCGAAGTGACCAGTGGCTTCAGCAACCTAGAATTGCATATCCTAATGTCCGGTGGCAGATTCGAGCTTATTACTTACCGCAATCTTAGTTCCAACACCGTCCATTCCGATGACCAGTTGAGGAGTGCTGAATCCTTCTGCCTTCAGATCGACCAGGGCACCGAATCCTCCGATCTAGAACTCATTCTTAACCTGAGATTTCTCGGATAGCGCTTACAGATTCAGTTCCAGGAGTTCGTGTGGCAAGACAGACGTCTTTGATTGAGGCGATAAGAGCATTTCCTTCGGCGATATCAACACCGCTGGCACTGTAGCTCACATTTCTAGAAAGTTGGGGTTAGAGGAGCATGTAAAGCAAAAAGTTACCCTTTGTTCAGCAAAAAGTGACCAATATCCTTGCGGTAGTATTTTCCTTCGAATGTGATCTGCTCAGAGACGGCAAGTGCGCGGTTTCGCGCTTCTTGGAAGGAGTTGCCGACGGAGACGACGCAGAGCACTCGGCCTCCGCTGGTGAGCACTGAAAAGAAGCATTGTAAGAATGCATCAGGTAAAATAAGGAAAAATGTCCAACTTCTGGAGCCCGGACCACAACGAAAACAAGCAAGCTGAAGAAACTCACATCCATCGTCGGTCATCTTGGTTCCCGCGTGGAAGACTACAGTCTCCTCGTTGTGCTCCGGGATACCCTGGATCTTCCTGTTGACAATGGGCTTGGCGGGGTACCCCTCACTGGCCAGCACGATGCCGACCACATTCTGCGCCTTCCAGTTAATCTCCGTTGAAGCGAGGGTTCCCTTGGAGCAAGCAACACAAATCGTGTACAGGTCAGAGTCGAGAAGTCGCATGAGGACCTGGAGATATACGGTAAGGCCAGCGCTATCGAAGAGATTGTCACCTCAGTCTCGGGATCTCCGAACCGACAGTTGAACTCCAGCAGCTTGCATCCCTTTTCCGTCACCATGAATCCTGCGTAGAGACAGCCCTTGTAGGGAATATTGGACTTCTTGAGTGCGGCGATGGTATTGCTAAGGACTTGGTCGATTTCGGCTTCGATCTCGGCTGGGAGGACTAGAGGGCCTACGACGCCCATGCCTCCAGTGTTCGGTCCGTGGTCGCCTTCCAGGAGAGGCTTGTGATCTTGTGTGAAGGGCATGCGGACGAAATCCTTTCCGTCGGTGAAGCACAGGGCCTGGAAGCATACGGATGAAAAAAGAAAATCGACTTCCGATTATCCACCATAACATCGTCATCTCTTTTTAAGATCCATGAAGCCATAAAAGTCCACTTACCGACACCTCGTAGCCCTCCAGCTTCTCTTCAATGACAATCTCAGAGCTGGCCTTTCCAAATTCACCGCCGAGCATTCTCTCAGCGACCTTCTTCGCCTCTTCCACTCCGTCGACAATGATGACTCCCTTGCCAGCAGCAAGTCCGTCGGCCTTTAGCACATAGGACGGCCACTTTACCCTAAATCGTCCATGCTAACTACTGCAATTTCTTAGACCTCTTACCTCTCAATGAACGCCTTAGCTTCTTCCACGTTGCTGAAATCCTCAAACCCAGCAGTAGGGAGTCCATTGGTCTTCATGAAGTGCTTCGAGAACTTCTTGCTGTCCTCGAGACGGGCTCCCGCCTTCGGAGGTCCGAAGCAGTAGATCTCCTTGCCGTCCACATTTCCGGCTTCGATTTCATCAACCAGTCCCTTGCAAAGGGGACCCTCGGGTCCGACCACGACAAGCGAGATGCCACGGGCGACGCAGAACGAGCGGATGCTGGTAGCGTCGTTGACGTCGACGCTCTTGGGCACTTCGAACTCGGTGGAGCCGTTGCCGGGCGCGATGAACACGTGCTCGACATTGGCACTCTGCTGAAGCTTCCAGGCGAGCGCGTGTTCCCGCGCTCCACTGCCAATCACGAGAACACTGCTTTTCGAGCTCGGCATCTGCAATCTGGATAGGGTGATGAAAGCAAACCGGGGACACAGAAGGATGGGGCGTGCAAGTGTGGATGCGCGAATCGGTTCAATCTTATAATGCCAAAACAAAAATCTCTGTTAAAAGAAACGTAGAAATCTTGAATGCTCAATTTTGTAAATGAGATCTCATTAAAACAGAGCGTTTTAGAGTGTTAATTTTTTTTAGATTTTTTATTTTTTAAGCCTATTTTGGTCAGTTCTTCTTTCCAGCTATCCTATAAAGGAAACTGGGTGTTATTAGACAATAAAAGCTGGTTGTCATGATCTTGAAGATCATATATAGCTCTTAGCTCTTATGCTTCTAAAGCTTTCCACTTCAGAACTATTCCCACTCCTAGAAACCTTTCCACAGTTACGACTTCCTGTTGGAAAGATTTCTGACATGAATGAAAAGTTTACATTTACCAAACAAACACTGCCAAAACCAAACAGACGAAATACAGATAGCATACTCTAATGAATACAGACAAGTCAGCCCCTACAAACAACATAGAACCGAGACACTCACGTGCGCAACATTGCAAATCGTCGCCAAGCAAAACAGGCTGATCAATTACGGCCGGCTTTAACACTGGCGCCGGTGTGAACACTGCGCGCCGCTCCTTTTCGATCGCGGCCGAGTGAAGAAGAACGCGCGATCAGAAAGGCCGATAAGAAGCGGCGGCTGCAGAAGGAGTTCTCGGTTCGATTAAAAGTGCAAAGATTCGTGGGATCACCGTCCTAATGGGGTGCTCCTTGGCGAGAACAGGGTTCTCTGCTTCCAGCGCTCCTAGGACAACAAGGAGGAATGTGTGGTAGCATCGAGACCGCATTTGGCGATTGGCGCGATCAACAAATGTGCCGAAATCGATCAGACCGCCGAAAATAAGACCGTACGACAGGGTGCTCTTTGCGCTGAGGGCGGAGACTGGGAGACGACGGACGCGGAGATGTCGCCGCCACGCCGGGCGACGACGACGACAAACGCCGAAGGGAAAGTGCGAATGTCTGCGCGGTGCAGAAGAAGGGTGCAAGTACATGGAAGTTTCAATTTTGGCTCGTGTGAAAAGGGTGCGTATCAGAACCAGTGATGATGGAAGTATGTATTAGCAGTATCCCCACAGGGACACGATGAATTGGATTAATATGTAGGCAGTATCGTTTTTGGTAATTTCTAAAACAATTGCGAATTTATCACTGCTTTTCAGTGTAGAATGGAGACCTTGTTTCACATGACACCAAATATTTATTATCAGCAAATGAAAATCTTCAAGAAATCACACAGTTCCCCTTTAAAATCCCCCTCTGAGGGCGAGGACAAGATGGAGGACGGATCCTCCGACGATACGGTACTCGTCGACGCCTTTGTCGTCGCTCATCTGCTTCCCGGAGAAGATGAGGCGCTGCTGGGACGGCGGGATGCCCTCCTTCTCCTCGATCTTCTCCTTGAGGCGCGAGACGC